>CAAHFI011428395.1:0-10971 GCA_900893395.1 Euglena gracilis
CGTCGATGCCACCCCACGGCCCAGTTGGCAAACGCCCCCCACTGGCACAGCCACCCGGAGCCATATGTGTTGTTCCCGCCAGGCATCCGTTTTGGCTTTCCCCGCCCCCAACCTCTGCGACGCAACCGCTGATCGACGTTTGGGTTAGGCCCAACCAAAAAAATACACTTCCTCGGGACAACACCATCAACCCCCCTTGGCGAGGGGTGACAAGGGGCTGGGGGTCCACCATGCATGCACCTCAAACACATGCCTGGTTCTCGCACCACTTGTGACTGCGGTAGTAGTCACAGGAGTTGCCCGTGGAGGACACCCAGCCAGGCACGTCCTGGCACCCTGGACAGCAAGACAGGCAGCTGGAGTGGTGCAGAGGAAAAAAAAACCAAAAAGCCTTTGATAAATGAGCCTTCTTCGATTCTGCAAATGGATCTTTTTGCGGAGAAGGGCCGACCCACAGAGTCACATCTGGCAAATGCTACACCCATCTGAACAGGCGCAAAATAACTTTCGGTCCAATGAGAAATGCTGGACCGAGTAATTTGGCCCTCCCTGACCCCGAAAATGACAAAAAAAATGCTGGTTTGAGCAATTCTCAGGACGAAATTTTGTCAATGATCCCATCAGAACTCCGGTACTCTCTTCATACAGGGGTAATCGGTGCCAAAAAAATTTGGCGGCAAGGAAATTGGGGACGGAGAAATTTGGGGTCTTGGCCAAAACGGTACGGAAACATTTGGTAAGACCTTTTGTGAAAAAAGTTTTAAAAATTGTAAAGTGTGCGAGATTGCAGACTGTGTCAGAAAACAAACAAAATGCAAAAAAACTTTAAAATCACACTCACATGACACCATTCATTGAAAGCCTGACCACATGTTTCAACGCCAATCCGAAGCTCATCAGCAATTGATAAACGAACGACCAAGCGTTTATCTGGTCTGAAAGAAAATTACACGTAAACTGACAAAGACCGCAGAACATTTCTTGCAATCAAAAAAAGTGAAATAAAAATTTTCGAAAACGACAAATTGAAGTTTGGTGGTCTCTGCGGGGAACCATTTTGCAGAATTACATAAATATTTTACATACCACTTTATTGGCAGCCAATTCCCGAACACCCCTCATCACTTGTACCATGCCCAGGAAGCGGGAAACCAAACCGACCCCCCCCCCAGACCAAATAAAGCAGGATTTCGGCGGCTGTGCATTTCAAGTCGTTTGCTGAAACCCTCAATGGGGAGGGTTGTAATTGGTAGTGGCGCAGATGTCTGGTTTCTGAGCCACATTGTCGGCCCAAACAGGTGTGTAAGCAAACAACTGCCCAAATCAGGCGCTTATTCTGCTTCTTGCAGAACATCATTTTCTCGAGCCAACGCCCTCGTGTCACAGAATACCGATCCCACATTGAAGCAAACATCTAAACAGCAACCAAGAGAAATTTTCAATCCATACGTTACCTTTTAACTTCGAAGTTGGGTATCACTGCGCGACCCCCCTGGCGGTGGAATGCAGGATGCAGGTTCAGTCCTTAAGCGCACAGAGTTCCACTGTGTGTGTGGGATGGAGAAGGCACAACATCCCGTTGGGATGTCCGTCGCCCCCAAACCCCCTCAACGACCCAATAGCCGCATCACCACACTATACAGTGCGAAGCGGCCACTGGGAGGCAAGTGGGGGAGAGGGCCACCTAATGGGCTGCTGGAGGCGGAGGGGCTGGGCTGGGGTGAAGGCGAGGGCAGCTCTGCAAGGGAGAGAGCATGCGACAGGAGAGCAGGGGAGGGGGGGAGGCCAACCGGGTCGAACTGCCGCAAGATCAAGCCACCCCTTCAGGACCCGGGGAGAAGGATCGACTGGATGGGAAATTCACGAATTTGTAGGCAGATTGCCACTGGTTAGACCCCTCCCATGGGGTTCCAGGGTCCCCGACTGGATCACAAAGTCCCTCACACTAGAAATGGGGTCTTTGAAACCTGGCTTCCCCCTCAGTCTCCACCAGAATAAATCCCAAAGAACGCCAAAACACATGTATGCAGCAGGCTGTTGAAGAATTCCCATTCATCTGGGGAAGAGAGCACAACCCCTCGGGGCCACTGCAAATCCCACTGAGCGACAGGTGGACTTGCTGCCATCAAGCACCCCCCCCCGGTACTGCAAAAGAAAGGGGAGGAAGGGCGGGGCCTTTTCGTGGGTGGCTCACCTGACGGGCTGTTGGAGGCGAAGGGGGAGGGCTGGGCTGGTCGGAGGGCGACGCCGCCGGCGAGCCTGAAGGCGAAGGAAAGGAAGCACACCGGAAAGCCATACGGGGCGATGTGCCGGTGCACCCACGTGGACCAAGTGGAAACCAACCGCCCCCAGACCAAATAAAGCAGGATTTCGGCGGCTGTGCATTTCGGGTCGTTTGCTGAAAACCTCATGGGGAGGGTTGTAATTTGGTAGTGGCGCAGATGTCTGGTTCTGAGCCACATTGTCGGCCCAAACAGGTGTGTAAGCAAAACAACTGCCCAAATTAGGCGCTTATTCTGCTTCTTGCAGAACATCATTCTCGACCAACGCCCTCGTGTCACAGAATACCGATCCCACATTGAAGCAACATCTAAACAGCAACCAAGAGAAATTTTCATCCATACGTTACCTTTTAACTTCGAAGTTGGGTATAAAGCAAACCCATATCACTGCGCGACCCCCCTGGCGGTGGAATGCAGGGATGCAGGTTCAGTCCTTAAGCGCACAGAGTTCCACTGCGTGTGTGGGATGGAGAAGGCACAACATCCCGTTGGGATGTCCGTCGCCCCAAACCTCCCTCAAACGACCCAATAGCCGCATCACCACACTATACAGTGCGAAGCGGCCACTGGGAGGCAAGTGGGGGGAGAGGGGCCACCTAATGGGCTGCTGGAGCGGAGGGCTGGCTGGAAGGCGAGGGCAGCTCTGCAAGGAGAGAGCAGCTGCGACAGGAGAGCAGGGGAGGGGGGGAGGCCAACCGGGTCGAACTGCCGCAAGATCAAGCCACCCCTTCAGGACCCGGGGAGAAGGATCGACTGGATGGGAAATTCACGAATTTGTAGGCAGATTGCCACTGGTTAGACCCCTCCCATGGGGTTCCAGGGTCCCCGACTGGATCACAAAGTCCCTCACACTAGAAATGGGGTCTTTGAAACCTGGCTTCCCCCTCAGTCTCCACCAGAATAAATCCCAAAGAACGCCAAAACACATGTATGCAGCAGGCTGTTGAAGGAATTCCCATTCATCTGGGGAAGAGAGCACAACCCCTCGGGGCCACTGCAAATCCCACTGAGCGACAGGTGGACTTGCTGCCATCAAGCACCCCCCCCCGTACTGCAAAAGAAAGGGGAGGAAGGGCGGGGCCTTTTCGTGGGTGGCTCACCTGACGGCTGTTGGAGGCGAAGGGGGAGGGGCTGGGCTGGTCGGAGGGCGACGCCGCCGCGAGCCTGAAGGCGAAGGAAAGGAAGCACACCGGAAAGCCATACGGGGGCGATGTGCCGGTGCACCCACGTGGACCAAGTGGGAAACCAACCGCCCCCAGACCAAATAAAGCAGGATTTCGGCGGCTGTGCATTTCGGGTCGTTTGCTGAAACCCTCAATGGGGAGGGTTGTAATTTGGTAGTGGCGCAGATGTCTGGTTTCTGAGCCACATTGTCGGCCCAAACAGGTGTGTAAGCAAACAACTGCCCAAATCAGGCGCTTATTCTGCTTCTTGCAGAACATCATTTCTCGAGCCAACGCCCTCGTGTCACAGAATACCGATCCCACATTGAAGCAACATCTAAACAGCAACCAAGAGAAATTTTCATCCATACGTTACCTTTTAACTTCGAAGTTGGTATAAAGCAAACCCATATCACTGCGCGACCCCCCTGGCGGTGGAATGCAGGGATGCAGGTTCAGTCCTTAAGCGCACAGAGTTCCACTGCGTGTGTGGGATGGAGAAGGCACAACATCCCGTTGGGATGTCCGTCGCCCCCAAACCTCCCTCAACGACCCAATAGCCGCATCACCACACTATACAGTGCGAAGCGGCCACTGGGAGGCAAGTGGGGGAGAGGGGCCACCTAATGGGCTGCTGGAGGCGGAGGGGCTGGGCTGGGTGGAAGGCGAGGGCAGCTCTGCAAGGAGAGAGCAGCTGCGACAGGAGAGCAGGGGAGGGGGGGAGGCCAACCGGGTCGAACTGCCGCAAGATCAAGCCACCCCTTCAGGACCCGGGGAGAAGGATCGACTGGATGGGAAATTCACGAATTTGTAGGCAGATTGCCACTGGTTAGACCCCTCCCATGGGGTTCCAGGGTCCCCGACTGGATCACAAAGTCCCTCACACTAGAAATGGGGTCTTTGAAACCTGGCTTCCCCCTCAGTCTCCACCAGAATAAATCCCAAAGAACGCCAAAACACATGTATGCAGCAGGCTGTTGAAGAATTCCCATTCATCTGGGAAGAGAGCACAACCCCTCGGGCCACTGCAAATCCCACTGAGCGACAGGTGGACTTGCTGCCATCAAGCACCCCCCCCCGTACTGCAAAAGAAAGGGGAGGAAGGGCGGGGGCCTTTTCGTGGGTGGCTCACCTGACGGGCTGTTGGAGGCGAAGGGGGAGGGGCTGGGCTGGTCGGAGGGCGACGCCGCCGGCGAGCCTGAAGGCGAAGGAAAGGAAGCACACCGGAAAGCCATACGGGGGCGATGTGCCGGTGCACCCACGTGGACCAAGTGGGAAACCAACCGCCCCCAGACCAAATAAAGCAGGATTTCGGCGGCTGTGCATTTCGGGTCGTTTGCTGAAACCCTCAATGGGGAGGGTTGTAATTTGGTAGTGGCGCAGATGTCTGGTTTCTGAGCCACATTGTCGGCCCAAACAGGTGTGTAAGCAAAACAACTGCCCAAATTAGGCGCTTATTCTGCTTCTTGCAGAACATCATTTCTCGAGCCAACGCCCTCGTGTCACAGAATACCGATCCCACATTGAAGCAACATCTAAACAGCAACCAAGAGAAATTTTCATCCATACGTTACCTTTTAACTTCGAAGTTGGGTATAAAGCAAACCCATATCACTGCGCGACCCCCCTGGCGGTGGAATGCAGGGATGCAGGTTCAGTCCTTAAGCGCACAGAGTTCCACTGCGTGTGTGGGATGGAGAAGGCACAACATCCCGTTGGGATGTCCGTCGCCCCCAAACCTCCCTCAACGACCCAATAGCCGCATCACCACACTATACAGTGCGAAGCGGCCACTGGGAGGCAAGTGGGGGAGAGGGGCCACCTAATGGGCTGCTGGAGGCGGAGGGGCTGGCTGGGTGGAAGGCGAGGGCAGCTCTGCAAGGGAGAGAGCAGCTGCGACAGGAGAGCAGGGGAGGGGGGGGAGGCCAACCGGGTCGAACTGCCGCAAGATCAAGCCACCCCTTCAGGACCCGGGGAGAAGGATCGACTGGATGGGAAATTCACGAATTTGTAGGCAGATTGCCACTGGTTAGACCCCTCCCATGGGGTTCCAGGGTCCCCGACTGGATCACAAAGTCCCTCACACTAGAAATGGGGTCTTTGAAACCTGGCTTCCCCCTCAGTCTCCACCAGAATAAATCCCAAAGAACGCCAAAACACATGTATGCAGCAGGCTGTTGAAGAATTCCCATTCATCTGGGGAAGAGAGCACAACCCCTCGGGGCCACTGCAAATCCCACTGAGCGACAGGTGGACTTGCTGCCATCAAGCACCCCCCCCCGTACTGCAAAAGAAAGGGGAGGAAGGGCGGGGGCCTTTTCGTGGGTGGCTCACCTGACGGGCTGTTGGAGGCGAAGGGGGAGGGGCTGGGCTGGTCGGAGGGCGACGCCGCCGGCGAGCCTGAAGGCGAAGGAAAGGAAGCACACCGGAAAGCCATACGGGGGCGATGTGCCGGTGCACCCACGTGGACCAAGTGGGAAACCAACCGCCCCCAGACCAAATAAAGCAGGATTTCGGCGGCTGTGCATTTCGGGTCGTTTGCTGAAACCCTCAATGGGGAGGGTTGTAATTTGGTAGTGGCGCAGATGTCTGGTTTCTGAGCCACATTGTCGGCCCAAACAGGTGTGTAAGCAAACAACTGCCCAAATTAGGCGCTTATTCTGCTTCTTGCAGAACATCATTTCTCGAGCCAACGCCCTCGTGTCACAGAATACCGATCCCACATTGAAGCAACATCTAAACAGCAACCAAGAGAAATTTTCATCCATACGTTACCTTTTAACTTCGAAGTTGGGTATAAAGCAAACCCATATCACTGCGCGACCCCCCTGGCGGTGGAATGCAGGGATGCAGGTTCAGTCCTTAAGCGCACAGAGTTCCACTGTGTGTGTGGGATGGAGAAGGCACAACATCCCGTTGGGATGTCCGTCGCCCCCAAACCTCCCTCAACGACCCAATAGCCGCATCACCACACTATACAGTGCGAAGCGGCCACTGGGAGGCAAGTGGGGGGAGAGGGGCCCCTAATGGGCTGCTGGAGGCGGAGGGGCTGGGCTGGGTGGAAGGCGAGGGCAGCTCTGCAAGGAGAAGCAGCTGCGACAGGAGAGCAGGGGAGGGGGGGGAGGCCAACCGGGTCGAACTGCCGCAAGATCAAGCCACCCCTTCAGGACCCGGGGAGAAGGATCGACTGGATGGGAAATTCACGAATTTGTAGGCAGATTGCCACTGGTTAGACCCCTCCCATGGGTTCCAGGGTCCCCGACTGGATCACAAAGTCCCTCACACTAGAAATGGGGTCTTTGAAACCTGGCTTCCCCCGACTGATCAGTCCCTCACACTAGAAATGGGTAAACCAGTCTCCACAGAAAAATCCCAAAGAACGCCAAAACACATGTATGCAGCAGGCTGTTGAAGGAATTCCCATTCATCTGGGGAAGAGAGCACAACCCCTCGGGGCCACTGCAAATCCCACTGAGCGACAGGTGGACTTGCTGCCATCAAGCACCCCCCCCCGTACTGCAAAAGAAAGGGGAGGAAGGGCGGGGCCTTTTCGTGGGTGGCTCACCTGACGGGCTGTTGGAGGCGAAGGGGGAGGGCTGGGCTGGTCGGAGGGCGACGCCGCCGGCGAGCCTGAAGGCGAAGGAAAGGAAGCACACCGGAAAGCCATACGGGGGCGATGTGCCGGTGCACCCACGTGGACCAAGTGGAAACCAACCGCCCCCAGACCAAATAAAGCAGGATTTCGGCGGCTGTGCATTTCGGGTCGTTTGCTGAAACCCTCAATGGGGAGGTTGTAATTTGGTAGTGGCGCAGATGTCTGGTTTCTGAGCCACATTGTCGGCCCAAACAGGTGTGTAAGCAAACAACTGCCCAAATTAGGCGCTTATTCTGCTTCTTGCAGAACATCATTTCTCGAGCCAACGCCCTCGTGTCACAGAATACCGATCCCACATTGAAGCAACATCTAAACAGCAACCAAGAGAAATTTTCATCCATACGTTACCTTTTAACTTCGAAGTTGGGTATAAAGCAAACCCATATCACTGCGCGACCCCCCTGGCGGTGGAATGCAGGGATGCAGGTTCAGTCCTTAAGCGCACAGAGTTCCACTGTGTGTGTGGGATGGAGAAGGCACAACATCCCGTTGGGATGTCCGTCGCCCCCAACCTCCCTCAACGACCCAATAGCCGCATCACCACACTATACAGTGCGAAGCGGCCACTGGGAGGCAAGTGGGGGGAGAGGGGCCACCTAATGGGCTGCTGGAGGCGGAGGGGCTGGGCTGGGGGAAGGCGAGGGCAGCTCTGCAAGGAGAGCAGCTGCGACAGGAGAGCAGGGGAGGGGGGGAGCCAACCGGGTCGAACTGCCGCAAGATCAAGCCACCCCTTCAGGACCCGGGGAGAAGGATCGACTGGATGGAAATTCACGAATTTGTAGGCAGATTGCCACTGGTTAGACCCCTCCCATGGGGTTCCAGGGTCCCCGACTGGATCACAAAAGTCCCTCACACTAGAAATGGGGTCTTTGAAACCTGGCTTCCCCCTCAGTCTCCACCAGAATAAATCCCAAAGAACGCCAAAACACATGTATGCAGCAGGCTGTTGAAGAATTCCCATTCATCTGGGGAAGAGAGCACAACCCCTCGGGGCCACTGCAAATCCCACTGAGCGACAGGTGGACTTGCTGCCATCAAGCACCCCCCCCCGGTACTGCAAAAGAAAGGGGAGGAAGGGCGGGGGCCTTTTCGTGGGTGGCTCACCTGACGGGCTGTTGGAGGCGAAGGGGGAGGGGCTGGGCTGGTCGGAGGGCGACGCCGCCGGCGAGCCTGAAGGCGAAGGAAAGGAAGCACACCGGAAAGCCATACGGGGGCGATGTGCCGGTGCACCCACGTGGACCAAGTGGGAAACCAACCGCCCCCCAGACCAAATAAAGCAGGATTTCGGCGGCTGTGCATTTCGGGTCGTTTGCTGAAACCCTCAATGGGGAGGGTTGTAATTTGGTAGTGGCGCAGATGTCTGGTTTCTGAGCCACATTGTCGGCCCAAACAGGTGTGTAAGCAAACAACTGCCCAAATTAGGCGCTTATTCTGCTTCTTGCAGAACATCATTTCTCGAGCCAACGCCCTCGTGTCACAGAATACCGATCCCACATTGAAGCAACATCTAAACAGCAACCAAGAGAAATTTTCATCCATACGTTACCTTTTAACTTCGAAGTTGGGTATAAAGCAAACCCATATCACTGCGCGACCCCCCTGGCGGTGGAATGCAGGGATGCAGGTTCAGTCCTTAAGCGCACAGAGTTCCACTGTGTGTGTGGATGGAGAAGGCACAACATCCCGTTGGGATGTCCGTCGCCCCCAACCTCCCTCAACGACCCAATAGCCGCATCACCCACTAATACAGTGCGAAGGCCACTGGGAGCAAGTGGGGGAGGAGGCCACCTAAATGGGCTGCTGGAGGCGGAGGGGCTGGGCTGGGTGGAAGGCGAGGGCAGCTCTGCAAGGGAGAGCAGCTGCGACAGGAGAGCAGGGAGGGGGGGAGGCCAACCGGGTCGAACTGCCGCAAGATCAAGCCACCCCTTCAGGACCCGGGGAGAAGGATCGACTGGATGGGAAATTCACGAATTTGTAGGCAGATTGCCACTGGTTAGACCCCTCCCATGGGGTTCCAGGGTCCCCGACTGGATCACAAAGTCCTCACACTAGAAATGGGGTCTTTGAAACCTGGCTTCCCCCCTCAGTCTCCACTAGAAATGGGGTCTTTGAAACCTGGCTTCCCCCTCAAGTCTCACCAGAATAAATCCCAAAGAACGCCAAAAACATGTATGCAGCGGCTGTTGAAGAATTCCCATTCATCTGGGGAAGAGCACAACCCCTCGGGCCACTGCAAATCCCACTGAGCGACAGGTGGACTTGCTGCCATCAAGCACCCCCCGTACTGCAAAAGAAAGGGGAGGAAGGGCGGGGCCTTTTCGTGGGTGGCTCACCTGACGGGCTGTTGGAGGCGAAGGGGGAGGGGCTGGGCTGCGGAGGGCGACGCCGCCGGCGAGCCTGAAGGCGAAGGAAAGGAAGCACACCGGAAAGCCATACGGGGGCGATGTGCCGGTGCACCCACGTGGACCAAGTGGGAAACCAACCGCCCCCAGACCAAATAAAGCAGGATTTCGGCGGCTGTGCATTTCGGGTCGTTTGCTGAAACCCTCATGGGGAGGGTTGTAATTTGGTAGTGGCGCAGATGTCTGGTTTCTGAGCCACATTGTCGGCCCAAACAGGTGTGTAAGCAAACAACTGCCCAAATTAGGCGCTTATTCTGCTTCTTGCAGAACATCATTTCTCGAGCCAACGCCCTCGTGTCACAGAATACCGATCCCCATTGAAGCAACATCTAAACAGCAACCAAGAGAAATTTTCATCCATACGTTACCTTTTAACTTCGAAGTTGGGTATAAAGCAAACCCATATCACTGCGCGACCCCCCTGGCGGTGGAATGCAGGGATGCAGGTTCAGTCCTTAAGCGCACAGAGTTCCACTGTGTGTGGGATGGAGAAGGCACAACATCCGTTGGGATGTCCGTCGCCCCCAAACCTCCCTCAACGACCCAATAGCCGCATCACCACACTATACAGTGCGAAGCGGCCACTGGGAGGCAAGTGGGGGAGAGGGGCCCTAATGGGCTGCTGGAGGCGGAGGGGCTGGGCTGGGTGGAAGGCGAGGGCAGCTCTGCAAGGGAGAGAGCAGCTGCGACAGGAGAGCAGGGGAGGGGGGGGAGGCCAACCGGGTCGAATGCCGCAAGCCAAGCCACCCCTTCAGGACCCGGGGAGAAGGATCGACTGGATGGGAAATTCACGAATTTGTAGGCAGATTGCCACTGGTTAGACCCCTCCCATGGGGTTCCAGGGTCCCCGACTGGATCACAAAGTCCTCACACTAGAATGGGGTCTTTGAAACCTGGCTTCCCCTCAGTCTCCACCAGAATAATCTCCAAATATCCCAAAGAACGCCAAAACACATGTATGCAGCAGGCTGTTGAAGAATTCCCATTCATCTGGGGGAGAGCACAACCCCTCGGGCCACTGCAAATCCCACTGAGCGACAGGTGGACTTGCTGCCATCATAAGCACCCCCCCCAGTACTGCAAAAGAAAGGGGAGGAAGGGCGGGGGCCTTTTCGTGGGTGGCTCACCTGACGGGCTGTTGGAGGCGAAGGGGGAGGGGCTGGCTGGTCGGAGGGCGACGCCGCCGGCGAGCCTGAAGGCGAAGGAAAGGAAGCACACCGGAAAGCTACGGGGGCGATGTGCCGGTGCACCCACGTGGACCAAGTGGGAAACCAACCGCCCCCAGACCAAAATAAAGAGGATTTCGGCGGCTGTGCATTTCGGGTCGTTTGCTGAAACCCTCAATGGGGAGGGTTGTAATTTGGTAGTGGCGCAGATGTCTGGTTTCTGAGCCACATTGTCGGCCCAAACAGGTGTGTAAGCAAACACAACTGCCCAAATTAGGCGCTTATTCTGCTTCTTGCAGAACA
>CAAHFI011429377.1:0-15923 GCA_900893395.1 Euglena gracilis
GCCACCCTTCGCAACATTCAGGTAAAGGATCGCCGACCTCTAGCCGGGGCAGAGCGCTCGTTTTTGGAGCGCCGGCGCGGCCGATTTCGGCCGAAAATGACCGAAAAATGACGTTTTTGGGGCGTCCGTTACCAACGTGCTATTTTGCGCCTCCCGGGGTAACTGCGCGTTTTACGCACGCCCGCCGCGGGTAAAATTGCACCTGTCCGCCCGCCACCCTTCGCAACATTCAGGTAAAGGATCGCCGACCTCTAGCCGGGCAGAGCGCTCGTTTTTGGAGCGCCGGCGCGGCCGATTTCGGCCGAAAATGACCGAAAAATGACGTTTTGGGGCGTCCGTTACCAACGTGCTATTTTGCGCCTCCCGGGCGGTAACTGCGGCGTTTTACGCACGCCCGCCGGGTAAAATTGCACCTGTCCGCCCGCCACCCTTCGCAACATTCAGGTAAAGGATCGCCGACCTCTAGCCGGGGCAGAGCGCTCGTTTTTGGAGCGCCGGCGCGGCCGATTTCGGCCGAAAATGACCGAAAAATGACGTTTTTGGGGCGTCCGTTACCAACGTGCTATTTTGCGCCTCCCGGGCGGTAACTGCGGCGTTTTACGCACGCCCGCCGCGGGTAAAATTGCACCCGCCCGCCACCCTTCGCAACATTCAGGTAAAGGATCGCCGACCTCTAGCCGGGGCAGAGCGCTCGTTTTTGGAGCGCCGGCGCGGCCGATTTCGGCCGAAAATGACCGAAAAATGACGTTTTTGGGGCGTCCGTTACCAACGTGCTATTTTGCGCCTCCCGGGCGGTAACTGCGGCGTTTTACGCACGCCCGCCGCGGGTAAAATTGCACCTGTCCCCGCCACCCTTCGCAACATTCAGGTAAAGGATCGCCGACCTCTAGCCGGGGCAGAGCGCTCGTTTTTGGAGCGCCGGCGCGGCCGATTTCGGCCGAAAATGACCGAAAAATGACGTTTTTGGGGCGTCCGTTACCAACGTGCTATTTTGCGCCTCCCGGGCGGTAACTGCGGCGTTTTACGCACGCCCGCCGCGGGTAAAATTGCACCTGTCCGCCCGCCACCCTTCGCAACATTCAGGTAAAGGATCGCCGACCTCTAGCCGGGGCAGAGCGCTCGTTTTTGGAGCGCCGGCGCGGCCGATTTCGGCCGAAAATGACCGAAAAATGACGTTTTCGGGCGTCCGTTACCAACGTGCTATTTTGCGCCTCCCGGGCGGTAACTGCGGCGTTTTACGCACGCCCGCCGCGGGAAAATTGCACCTGTCCGCCCCCACCCTTCGCAACATTCAGGTAAAGGATCGCCGACCTCTAGCCGGGGCAGAGCGCTCGTTTTTGGAGCGCCGGCGCGGCCGATTTCGGCCGAAAATGACCGAAAAATGACGTTTTTGGGGCGTCCGTTACCAACGTGCTATTTTGCGCCTCCCGGGCGGTAACTGCGGCGTTTTACGCACGCCCGCCGCGGGTAAAATTGCACCCGTCCGCCGCCACCCTTCGCAACATTCAGGTAAAGGATCGCCGACCTCTAGCCGGGGCAGAGCGCTCGTTTTTGGAGCGCCGGCGCGGCCGATTTCGGCCGAAAATGACCGAAAATGACGTTTTGGGCGTCCGTTACCAACGTGCTATTTTGCGCCTCCCGGGCGGTAACTGCGGCGTTTTACGCACGCCCGCCGCGGGTAAAATTGCACCCGTCCCGCGCCACCTTCGCAACATTCAGGTAAAGGATCGCCGACCTCTAGCCGGGGCAGAGCGCTCGTTTTTGGAGCGCCGGCGCGGCCGATTTCGGCCGAAAATGACCGAAAAATGACGTTTTTGGGGCGTCCGTTACCAACGTGCTATTTTGCGCCTCCCGGGCGGTAACTGCGGCGTTTTACGCACGCCCGCCGCGGGTAAAATTGCACCTGTCCGCCCGCCACCCTTCGCAACATTCAGGTAAAGGATCGCCGACCTCTAGCCGGGGCAGAGCGCTCGTTTTTGGAGCGCCGGCGCGGCCGATTTCGGCCGAAAATGACCGAAAAATGACGTTTTTGGGGCGTCCGTTACCAACGTGCTATTTTGCGCCTCCCGGGCGGTAACTGCGGCGTTTTACGCACGCCGCCGCGGGTAAAATTGCACCTGTCCGCCCGCACCCTTCGCAACATTCAGGTAAAGGATCGCCGACCTCTAGCCGGGGCAGAGCGCTCGTTTTTGGAGCGCCGGCGCGGCCGATTTCGGCCGAAAATGACCGAAAAATGACGTTTTTGGGGCGTCCGTTACCAACGTGCTATTTTGCGCCTCCCGGGCGGTAACTGCGGCGTTTTACGCACGCCCGCCGCGGGTAAAATTGCACCTGTCCGCCCGCCACCCTTCGCAACATTCAGGTAAAGGATCGCCGACCTCTAGCCGGGGCAGAGCGCTCGTTTTTGGAGCGCCGGCGCGGCCGATTTCGGCCGAAAATGACCGAAAAATGACGTTTTCGGGGCGTCCGTTACCAACGTGCTATTTTGCGCCTCCCGGGCGGTAACTGCGGCGTTTTACGCACGCCCGCCGCGGGTAAAATTGCACCTGTCCGCCCGCCACCCTTCGCAACATTCAGGTAAAGGATCGCCGACCTCTAGCCGGGGCAGAGCGCTCGTTTTTGGAGCGCCGGCGCGGCCGATTTCGGCCGAAAATGACCGAAAAATGACGTTTTTGGGGCGTCCGTTACCAACGTGCTATTTTGCGCCTCCCGGGCGGTAACTGCGGCGTTTTACGCCGCCCGCCGGGTAAAATTGCACCTGTCCGCCCGCCACCCTTCGCAACATTCAGGTAAAGGATCGCCGACCTAGCCGGGGCAGAGCGCTCGTTTTTGGAGCGCCGGCGCGGCCGATTTCGGCCGAAAATGACCGAAAAATGACGTTTTTGGGCGTCCGTTACCAACGTGCTATTTTGCGCCTCCCGGGCGGTAACTGCGGCGTTTTACGCACGCCCGCCGCGGGTAAAATTGCACCTGTCCGCCCGCCACCCTTCGCAACATTCAGGTAAAGGATCGCCGACCTCTAGCCGGGGCAGAGCGCTCGTTTTTGGAGCGCCGGCGCGGCCGATTTCGGCCGAAAATGACCGAAAAATGACGTTTTTGGGGCGTCCGTTACCAACGTGCTATTTTGCGCCTCCCGGGCGGTAACTGCGGCGTTTTACGCACGCCCGCCGCGGGTAAAATTGCACCTGTCCGCCCGCCACCCTTCGCAACATTCAGGTAAAGGATCGCCGACCTCTAGCCGGGGCAGAGCGCTCGTTTTTGGAGCGCCGGCGCGGCCGATTTCGGCCGAAAATGACCGAAAAATGACGTTTTTGGGGCGTCCGTTACCAACGTGCTATTTTGCGCCTCCCGGGCGGTAACTGCGGCGTTTTACGCACGCCCGCCGCGGGTAAAATTGCACCTGTCCGCCCGCCACCCTTCGCAACATTCAGGTAAAGGATCGCCGACCTCTAGCCGGGGCAGAGCGCTCGTTTTTGGAGCGCCGGCGCGGCCGATTTCGGCCGAAAATGACCGAAAAATGACGTTTTGGGGCGTCCGTTACCAACGTGCTATTTTGCGCCTCCCGGGCGGTAACTGCGGCGTTTTACGCACGCCCGCCGCGGGTAAAATTGCACCTGTCCGCCCGCCACCCTTCGCAACATTCAGGTAAAGGATCGCCGACCTCTAGCCGGGGCAGAGCGCTCGTTTTTGGAGCGCCGGCGCGGCCGATTTCGGCCGAAAATGACCGAAAAATGACGTTTTTGGGGCGTCCGTTACCAACGTGCTATTTTGCGCCTCCCGGGCGGTAACTGCGGCGTTTTACGCACGCCCGCCGCGGGTAAAATTGCACCCGTCCGCCCGCCACCCTTCGCAACATTCAGGTAAAGGATCGCCGACCTCTAGCCGGGGCAGAGCGCTCGTTTTTGGAGCGCCGGCGCGGCCGATTTCGGCCGAAAATGACCGAAAAATGACGTTTTTGGGGCGTCCGTTACCAACGTGCTATTTTGCGCCTCCCGGGCGGTAACTGCGGCGTTTTACGCACGCCCGCCGGGGTAAAATTGCACCTGTCCGCCCGCCACCCTTCGCAACATTCAGGTAAAGGATCGCCGACCTCTAGCCGGGGCAGAGCGCTCGTTTTTGGAGCGCCGGCGCGGCCGATTTCGGCCGAAAATGACCGAAAAATGACGTTTTTGGGGCGTCCGTTACCAACGTGCTATTTTGCGCCTCCCGGGCGGTAACTGCGGCGTTTTACGCACGCCCGCCGCGGGTAAAATTGCACCGTCCGCCCGCCACCCTTCGCAACATTCAGGTAAAGGATCGCCGACCTCTAGCCGGGGCAGAGCGCTCGTTTTTGGAGCGCCGGCGCGGCCGATTTCGGCCGAAAATGACCGAAAAATGACGTTTTTGGGGCGTCCGTTACCAACGTGCTATTTTGCGCCTCCCGGGCGGTAACTGCGGCGTTTTACGCACGCCCGCCGCGGGTAAAATTGCACCCGTCCGCCCGCCACCCTTCGCAACATTCAGGTAAAGGATCGCCGACCTCTAGCCGGGGCAGAGCGCTCGTTTTTGGAGCGCCGGCGCGGCCGATTTCGGCCGAAAATGACCGAAAAATGACGTTTTTGGGGCGTCCGTTACCAACGTGCTATTTTGCGCCTCCCGGGCGGTAACTGCGGCGTTTTACGCACGCCCGCCGCGGGTAAAATTGCACCGTCCGCCCGCCACCCTTCGCAACATTCAGGTAAAGGATCGCCGACCTCTAGCCGGGGCAGAGCGCTCGTTTTTGGAGCGCCGGCGCGGCCGATTTCGGCCGAAAATGACCGAAAAATGACGTTTTTGGGGCGTCCGTTACCAACGTGCTATTTTGCGCCTCCGGGCGGTAACTGCGGCGTTTTACGCACGCCCGCCGCGGGTAAAATTGCACCTGTCGCCCGCCCGCAACATTCAGGTAAAGGATCGCCGACCTCTAGCCGGGGCAGAGCGCTCGTTTTTGGAGCGCCGGCGCGGCCGATTTCGGCCGAAAATGACCGAAAAATGACGTTTTTGGGCGTCCGTTACCAACGTGCTATTTTGCGCCTCCCGGGCGGTAACTGCGGCGTTTTACGCACGCCCGCCGCGGGTAAAATTGCACCTGTCCGCCCGCCACCCTTCGCAACATTCAGGTAAAGGATCGCCGACCTCTAGCCGGGGCAGAGCGCTCGTTTTTGGAGCGCCGGCGCGGCCGATTTCGGCCGAAAATGACCGAAAAATGACGTTTTGGGGCGTCCGTTACCAACGTGCTATTTTGCGCCTCCCGGGCGGTAACTGCGGCGTTTTACGCACGCCCGCCGCGGGTAAAATTGCACCTGTCCGCCCGCCACCCTTCGCAACATTCAGGTAAAGGATCGCCGACCTCTAGCCGGGGCAGAGCGCTCGTTTTTGGAGCGCCGGCGCGGCCGATTTCGGCCGAAAATGACCGAAAAATGACGTTTTTGGGGCGTCCGTTACCAACGTGCTATTTTGCGCCTCCCGGGCGGTAACTGCGGCGTTTTACGCACGCCCGCCGCGGGTAAAATTGCACCCGTCCGCCCGCCACCCTTCGCAACATTCAGGTAAAGGATCGCCGACCTCTAGCCGGGGCAGAGCGCTCGTTTTTGGAGCGCCGGCGCGGCCGATTTCGGCCGAAAATGACCGAAAAATGACGTTTTTGGGGCGTCCGTTACCAACGTGCTATTTTGCGCCTCCCGGGCGGTAACTGCGGCGTTTTACGCACGCCCGCCGCGGGTAAAATTGCACCTGTCCGCCCGCCACCCTTCGCAACATTCAGGTAAAGGATCGCCGACCTCTAGCCGGGGCAGAGCGCTCGTTTTTGGAGCGCCGGCGCGGCCGATTTCGGCCGAAAATGACCGAAAAATGACGTTTTTGGGGCGTCCGTTACCAACGTGCTATTTTGCGCCTCCCGGGCGGTAACTGCGGCGTTTTACGCACGCCCGCCGCGGGTAAAATTGCACCTGTCCGCCCGCCACCTTCGCAACATTCAGGTAAAGGATCGCCGACCTCTAGCCGGGGCAGAGCGCTCGTTTTTGGAGCGCCGGCGCGGCCGATTTCGGCCGAAAATGACCGAAAAATGACGTTTTTGGGGCGTCCGTTACCAACGTGCTATTTTGCGCCTCCCGGGCGGTAACTGCGGCGTTTTACGCACGCCCGCCGCGGGTAAAATTGCACCTGTCCGCCCGCCACCCTTCGCAACATTCAGGTAAAGGATCGCCGACCTCTAGCCGGGGCAGAGCGCTCGTTTTTGGAGCGCCGGCGCGGCCGATTTCGGCCGAAAATGACCGAAAAATGACGTTTTTGGGGCGTCCGTTACCAACGTGCTATTTTGCGCCTCCCGGGCGGTAACTGCGGCGTTTTACGCACGCCCGCCGCGGGTAAAATTGCACCTGTCCGCCCGCCACCCTTCGCAACATTCAGGTAAAGGATCGCCGACCTCTAGCCGGGGCAGAGCGCTCGTTTTTGGAGCGCCGGCGCGGCCGATTTCGGCCGAAAATGACCGAAAAATGACGTTTTTGGGGCGTCCGTTACCAACGTGCTATTTTGCGCCTCCCGGGCGGTAACTGCGGCGTTTTACGCACGCCCGCCGCGGGTAAAATTGCACCTGTCCGCCCGCCACCCTTCGCAACATTCAGGTAAAGGATCGCCGACCTCTAGCCGGGGCAGAGCGCTCGTTTTTGGAGCGCCGGCGCGGCCGATTTCGGCCGAAAATGACCGAAAAATGACGTTTTTGGGGCGTCCGTTACCAACGTGCTATTTTGCGCCTCCCGGGCGGTAACTGCGGCGTTTTACGCACGCCCGCCGCGGGTAAAATTGCACCGTCCGCCCGCCACCCTTCGCAACATTCAGGTAAAGGATCGCCGACCTCTAGCCGGGGCAGAGCGCTCGTTTTTGGAGCGCGCGGCCGATTTCGGCCGAAAATGACCGAAAAATGACGTTTTTGGGCGTCCGTTACCAACGTGCTATTTTGCGCCTCCCGGGCGGTAACTGCGGCGTTTTACGCACGCCCGCCGCGGGTAAAATTGCACCTGTCCGCCCGCCACCTTCGCAACATTCAGGTAAAGGATCGCCGACCTCTAGCCGGGGCAGAGCGCTCGTTTTTGGAGCGCCGGCGCGGCCGATTTCGGCCGAAAATGACCGAAAAATGACGTTTTTGGGGCGTCCGTTACCAACGTGCTATTTTGCGCCTCCCGGGCGGTAACTGCGGCGTTTTACGCACGCCCGCCGCGGGTAAAATTGCACCTGTCCGCCCGCCACCCTTCGCAACATTCAGGTAAAGGATCGCCGACCTCTAGCCGGGGCAGAGCGCTCGTTTTTGGAGCGCCGGCGCGGCCGATTTCGGCCGAAAATGACCGAAAAATGACGTTTTTGGGCGTCCGTTACCAACGTGCTATTTTGCGCCTCCCGGGCGGTAACTGCGGCGTTTTACGCACGCCCGCCGCGGTAAAATTGCACCTGTCCGCCCGCCACCCTTCGCAACATTCAGGTAAAGGATCGCCGACCTCTAGCCGGGGCAGAGCGCTCGTTTTTGGAGCGCCGGCGCGGCCGATTTCGGCCGAAAATGACCGAAAAATGACGTTTTTGGGGCGTCCGTTACCAACGTGCTATTTTGCGCCTCCCGGGCGGTAACTGCGGCGTTTTACGCACGCCCGCCGGGTAAAATTGCACCCGTCCGCCCGCCACCCTTCGCAACATTCAGGTAAAGGATCGCCGACCTCTAGCCGGGGCAGAGCGCTCGTTTTTGGAGCGCCGGCGCGGCCGATTTCGGCCGAAAATGACCGAAAAATGACGTTTTTGGGGCGTCCGTTACCAACGTGCTATTTTGCGCCTCCCGGGCGGTAACTGCGGCGTTTTACGCACGCCCGCCGCGGGTAAAATTGCACCTGTCCGCCCGCCACCCTTCGCAACATTCAGGTAAAGGATCGCCGACCTCTAGCCGGGGCAGAGCGCTCGTTTTTGGAGCGCCGGCGCGGCCGATTTCGGCCGAAAATGACCGAAAAATGACGTTTTTGGGGCGTCCGTTACCAACGTGCTATTTTGCGCCTCCCGGGCGGTAACTGCGGCGTTTTACGCACGCCCGCCGGGGTAAAATTGCACCCGTCCGCCCGCCACCTTCGCAACATTCAGGTAAAGGATCGCCGACCTCTAGCCGGGGCAGAGCGCTCGTTTTTGGAGCGCCGGCGCGGCCGATTTCGGCCGAAAATGACCGAAAAATGACGTTTTTGGGGCGTCCGTTACCAACGTGCTATTTTGCGCCTCCCGGGCGGTAACTGCGGCGTTTTACGCACGCCCGCCGCGGGTAAAATTGCACCTGTCCGCCCGCCACCCTTCGCAACATTCAGGTAAAGGATCGCCGACCTCTAGCCGGGGCAGAGCGCTCGTTTTTGGAGCGCCGGCCGATTTCGGCCGAAAATGACCGAAAAATGACGTTTTGGGGCGTCCGTTACCAACGTGCTATTTTGCGCCTCCCGGGCGGTAACTGCGGCGTTTTACGCACGCCCGCCGCGGGTAAAATTGCACCTGTCCGCCCGCCACCCTTCGCAACATTCAGGTAAAGGATCGCCGACCTCTAGCCGGGGCAGAGCGCTCGTTTTTGGAGCGCCGGCGCGGCCGATTTCGGCCGAAAATGACCGAAAAATGACGTTTTTGGGGCGTCCGTTACCAACGTGCTATTTTGCGCCTCCCGGGCGGTAACTGCGGCGTTTACGCACGCCCGCCGCGGGTAAAATTGCACCTGTCCGCCCGCCACCCTTCGCAACATTCAGGTAAAGGATCGCCGACCTCTAGCCGGGGCAGAGCGCTCGTTTTTGGAGCGCCGGCGCGGCCGATTTCGGCCGAAAATGACCGAAAAATGACGTTTTTGGGGCGTCCGTTACCAACGTGCTATTTTGCGCCTCCCGGGCGGTAACTGCGGCGTTTTACGCACGCCCGCCGCGGGTAAAATTGCACCTGTCCGCCCGCCACCCTTCGCAACATTCAGGTAAAGGATCGCCGACCTCTAGCCGGGGCAGAGCGCTCGTTTTTGGAGCGCCGGCGCGGCCGATTTCGGCCGAAAATGACCGAAAAATGACGTTTTTGGGGCGTCCGTTACCAACGTGCTATTTTGCGCCTCCCGGGCGGTAACTGCGGCGTTTTACGCACGCCCGCCGGGAAAATTGCACCTGTCCGCCCGCCACCCTTCGCAACATTCAGGTAAAGGATCGCCGACCTCTAGCCGGGGCAGAGCGCTCGTTTTTGGAGCGCCGGCGCGGCCGATTTCGGCCGAAAATGACCGAAAAATGACGTTTTTGGGGCGTCCGTTACCAACGTGCTATTTTGCGCCTCCCGGGCGGTAACTGCGGCGTTTTACGCACGCCCGCCGCGGGTAAAATTGCACCTGTCCGCCCGCCACCCTTCGCAACATTCAGGTAAAGGATCGCCGACCTCTAGCCGGGGCAGAGCGCTCGTTTTTGGAGCGCCGGCGCGGCCGATTTCGGCCGAAAATGACCGAAAAATGACGTTTTTGGGGCGTCCGTTACCAACGTGCTATTTTGCGCCTCCCGGGCGGTAACTGCGGCGTTTACGCACGCCCGCCGCGGGTAAAATTGCACCTGTCCGCCCGCCACCCTTCGCAACATTCAGGTAAAGGATCGCCGACCTCTAGCCGGGGCAGAGCGCTCGTTTTTGGAGCGCCGGCGCGGCCGATTTCGGCCGAAAATGACCGAAAAATGACGTTTTTGGGGCGTCCGTTACCAACGTGCTATTTTGCGCCTCCCGGGCGGTAACTGCGGCGTTTTACGCACGCCCGCCGCGGTAAAATTGCACCTGTCCGCCCGCCACCCGCAACATTCAGGTAAAGGATCGCCGACCTCTAGCCGGGGCAGAGCGCTCGTTTTTGGAGCGCCGGCGCGGCCGATTTCGGCCGAAAATGACCGAAAAATGACGTTTTTGGGGCGTCCGTTACCAACGTGCTATTTTGCGCCTCCCGGGCGGTAACTGCGGCGTTTTACGCACGCCCGCCGCGGGTAAAATTGCACCTGTCCGCCCGCCACCCTTCGCAACATTCAGGTAAAGGATCGCCGACCTCTAGCCGGGGCAGAGCGCTCGTTTTTGGAGCGCCGGCGCGGCCGATTTCGGCCGAAAATGACCGAAAAATGACGTTTTGGGGCGTCCGTTACCAACGTGCTATTTTGCGCCTCCCGGGCGGTAACTGCGGCGTTTTACGCACGCCCGCCGCGGGTAAAATTGCACCGTCCGCCCGCACCCTTCGCAACATTCAGGTAAAGGATCGCCGACCTCTAGCCGGGGCAGAGCGCTCGTTTTTGGAGCGCCGGCGCGGCCGATTTCGGCCGAAAATGACCGAAAAATGACGTTTTTGGGGCGTCCGTTACCAACGTGCTATTTTGCGCCTCCCGGGCGGTAACTGCGGCGTTTTACGCACGCCCGCGCGGGTAAAATTGCCGTCCGCCGCCACCCTTCGCAACATTCAGGTAAAGGATCGCCGACCTCTAGCCGGGGCAGAGCGCTCGTTTTTGGAGCGCCGGCGCGGCCGATTTCGGCCGAAAATGACCGAAAAATGACGTTTTTGGGCGTCCGTTACCAACGTGCTATTTTGCGCCTCCCGGGCGGTAACTGCGGCGTTTTACGCACGCCCGCCGCGGGTAAAATTGCACCGTCCCCCGCCACCCTTCGCAACATTCAGGTAAAGGATCGCCGACCTCTAGCCGGGGCAGAGCGCTCGTTTTTGGAGCGCCGGCGCGGCCGATTTCGGCCGAAAATGACCGAAAAATGACGTTTTTGGGGCGTCCGTTACCAACGTGCTATTTTGCGCCTCCCGGGCGGTAACTGCGGCGTTTTACGCACGCCCGCCGGGGTAAAATTGCACCTGTCCGCCCGCCACCCTTCGCAACATTCAGGTAAAGGATCGCCGACCTCTAGCCGGGGCAGAGCGCTCGTTTTTGGAGCGCCGGCGCGGCCGATTTCGGCCGAAAATGACCGAAAAATGACGTTTTGGGGCGTCCGTTACCAACGTGCTATTTTGCGCCTCCCGGGCGGTAACTGCGGCGTTTTACGCACGCCGCCGCGGGTAAAATTGCACCTGTCCGCCCGCCACCCTTCGCAACATTCAGGTAAAGGATCGCCGACCTCTAGCCGGGGCAGAGCGCTCGTTTTTGGAGCGCCGGCGCGGCCGATTTCGGCCGAAAATGACCGAAAAATGACGTTTTGGGGCGTCCGTTACCAACGTGCTATTTTGCGCCTCCCGGGCGGTAACTGCGGCGTTTTACGCACGCCCGCCGCGGTAAAATTGCACCTGTCCGCCCCACCCTTCGCAACATTCAGGTAAAGGATCGCCGACCTCTAGCCGGGGCAGAGCGCTCGTTTTTGGAGCGCCGGCGCGGCCGATTTCGGCCGAAAATGACCGAAAAATGACGTTTTTGGGGCGTCCGTTACCAACGTGCTATTTTGCGCCTCCCGGGCGGTAACTGCGGCGTTTTACGCACGCCCGCCGCGGGTAAAATTGCACCTGTCCGCCCGCCACCCTTCGCAACATTCAGGTAAAGGATCGCCGACCTCTAGCCGGGGCAGAGCGCTCGTTTTTGGAGCGCCGGCGCGGCCGATTTCGGCCGAAAATGACCGAAAAATGACGTTTTCGTCCGTTACCAACGTGCTATTTTGCGCCTCCCGGGCGGTAACTGCGGCGTTTTACGCACGCCCGCCGCGGTAAAATTGCACCTGTCCGCCCGCCACCCTTCGCAACATTCAGGTAAAGGATCGCCGACCTCTAGCCGGGGCAGAGCGCTCGTTTTTGGAGCGCCGGCGCGGCCGATTTCGGCCGAAAATGACCGAAAAATGACGTTTTTGGGGCGTCCGTTACCAACGTGCTATTTTGCGCCTCCCGGGCGGTAACTGCGGCGTTTTACGCACGCCCGCCGCGGGTAAAATTGCACCTGTCCGCCCGCCACCCTTCGCAACATTCAGGTAAAGGATCGCCGACCTCTAGCCGGGGCAGAGCGCTCGTTTTTGGAGCGCCGGCGCGGCCGATTTCGGCCGAAAATGACCGAAAAATGACGTTTTTGGGGCGTCCGTTACCAACGTGCTATTTTGCGCCTCCCGGGCGGTAACTGCGGCGTTTTACGCACGCCCGCCGCGGGGTAAAATTGCACCTGTCCGCCCGCCACCCTTCGCAACATTCAGGTAAAGGATCGCCGACCTCTAGCCGGGGCAGAGCGCTCGTTTTTGGAGCGCCGGCGCGGCCGATTTCGGCCGAAAATGACCGAAAAATGACGTTTTTGGGCGTCCGTTACCAACGTGCTATTTTGCGCCTCCCGGGCGGTAACTGCGGCGTTTTACGCACGCCCGCCGCGGGTAAAATTGCACCCGTCCGCCCGCCACCTTCGCAACATTCAGGTAAAGGATCGCCTCTAGCCGGGGCAGAGCGCTCGTTTTTGGAGCGCCGGCGCGGCCGATTTCGGCCGAAAATGACCGAAAAATGACGTTTTCGGGGCGTCCGTTACCAACGTGCTATTTTGCGCCTCCCGGGCGGTAACTGCGGCGTTTTACGCACGCCCGGGGTAAAATTGCACCTGTCCGCCCGCCACCCTTCGCAACATTCAGGTAAAGGATCGCCGACCTCTAGCCGGGGCAGAGCGCTCGTTTTTGGAGCGCCGGCGCGGCCGATTTCGGCCGAAAATGACCGAAAAATGACGTTTTGGGGCGTCCGTTACCAACGTGCTATTTTGCGCCTCCCGGGCGGTAACTGCGGCGTTTTACGCACGCCCGCCGCGGGTAAAATTGCACCGTCCGCCCGCCACCCTTCGCAACATTCAGGTAAAGGATCGCCGACCTCTAGCCGGGGCAGAGCGCTCGTTTTTGGAGCGCCGGCGCGGCCGATTTCGGCCGAAAATGACCGAAAAATGACGTTTTTGGGGCGTCCGTTACCAACGTGCTATTTTGCGCCTCCCGGGCGGTAACTGCGGCGTTTTACGCACGCCCGCGCGGTAAAATTGCACCTGTCCGCCGCCACCTTCGCAACATTCAGGTAAAGGATCGCCGACCTCTAGCCGGGGCAGAGCGCTCGTTTTTGGAGCGCCGGCGCGGCCGATTTCGGCCGAAAATGACCGAAAAATGACGTTTTTGGGGCGTCCGTTACCAACGTGCTATTTTGCGCCTCCCGGGCGTAACTGCGGCGTTTTACGCACGCCCGCCGCGGGTAAAATTGCACCTGTCCGCCCGCCACCCTTCGCAACATTCAGGTAAAGGATCGCCGACCTCTAGCCGGGGCAGAGCGCTCGTTTTTGGAGCGCCGGCGCGGCCGATTTCGGCCGAAAATGACCGAAAAATGACGTTTTTGGGGCGTCCGTTACCAACGTGCTATTTTGCGCCTCCCGGGCGGTAACTGCGGCGTTTTACGCACGCCCGCCGCGGGTAAAATTGCACCTGTCCGCCCGCCACCCTTCGCAACATTCAGGTAAAGGATCGCCGACCTCTAGCCGGGGCAGAGCGCTCGTTTTTGGAGCGCCGGCGCGGCCGATTTCGGCCGAAAATGACCGAAAAATGACGTTTTTGGGGCGTCCGTTACCAACTGCTATTTTGCGCCTCCCGGGCGGTAACTGCGGCGTTTTACGCACGCCCGCCGGGTAAAATTGCACCCGTCCGCCCCCTTGCAACATTCAGGTAAAGGATCGCCGACCTCTAGCCGGGGCAGAGCGCTCGTTTTTGGAGCGCCGGCGCGGCCGATTTCGGCCGAAAATGACCGAAAAATGACGTTTTTGGGCGTCCGTTACCAACGTGCTATTTTGCGCCTCCCGGGCGGTAACTGCGGCGTTTTACGCACGCCCGCCGCGGGTAAAATTGCACCTGTCCGCCCGCCACCCTTCGCAACATTCAGGTAAAGGATCGCCGACCTCTAGCCGGGGCAGAGCGCTCGTTTTTGGAGCGCCGGCGCGGCCGATTTCGGCCGAAAATGACCGAAAAATGACGTTTTTGGGGCGTCCGTTACCAACGTGCTATTTTGCGCCTCCCGGGCGGTAACTGCGGCGTTTTACGCACGCCCGCCGCGGTAAAATTGCACCTGTCCGCCCGCCACCCTTCGCAACATTCAGGTAAAGGATCGCCGACCTCTAGCCGGGGCAGAGCGCTCGTTTTTGGAGCGCGGCGCGGCCGATTTCGGCCGAAAATGACCGAAAAATGACGTTTTTGGGGCGTCCGTTACCAACGTGCTATTTTGCGCCTCCCGGGCGGTAACTGCGGCGTTTTACGCACGCCCGCCGCGGGTAAAATTGCACCTGTCCGCCCGCCACCCTTCGCAACATTCAGGTAAAGGATCGCCGACCTCTAGCCGGGGCAGAGCGCTCGTTTTTGGAGCGCCGGCGCGGCCGATTTCGGCCGAAAATGACCGAAAATGACGTTTTTGGGGCGTCCGTTACCAACGTGCTATTTTGCGCCTCCCGGGCGGTAACTGCGGCGTTTTACGCACGCCCGCCGGGGAAAATTGCACCTGTCCGCCCGCCACCTTCGCAACATTCAGGTAAAGGATCGCCGACCTCTAGCCGGGGCAGAGCGCTCGTTTTTGGAGCGCCGGCGCGGCCGATTTCGGCCGAAAATGACCGAAAAATGACGTTTTGGGCGTCCGTTACCAACGTGCTATTTTGCGCCTCCCGGGCGGTAACTGCGGCGTTTTACGCACGCCCGCCGCGGGTAAAATTGCACCCGTCCCGCCCGCCACCCTTCGCAACATTCAGGTAAAGGATCGCCGACCTCTAGCCGGGGCAGAGCGCTCGTTTTTGGAGCGCCGGCGCGGCCGATTTCGGCCGAAAATGACCGAAAAATGACGTTTTTGGGCGTCCGTTACCAACGTGCTATTTGCGCCTCCCGGGCGGTAACTGCGGCGTTTTACGCCGCCGCCGGGAAAATTGCACCTGTCCGCCGCCACCCTTCGCAACATTCAGGTAAAGGATCGCCGACCTCTAGCCGGGGCAGAGCGCTCGTTTTTGGAGCGCCGGCGCGGCCGATTTCGGCCGAAAATGACCGAAAAATGACGTTTTTGGGGCGTCCGTTACCAACGTGCTATTTTGCGCCTCCGGGCGGTAACTGCGGCGTTTTACGCACGCCCGCCGCGGCAAAATTGCACCTGTCCGCCCGCCACCCTTCGCAACATTCAGGTAAAGGATCGCCGACCTCTAGCCGGGGCAGAGCGCTCGTTTTTTGGAGCGCCGGCGCGGCCGATTTCGGCCGAAAATGACCGAAAATGACGTTTTTGGGGCGTCCGTTACCAACGTGCTATTTTGCGCCCCCGGGCGGTAACTGCGGCGTTTTACGCACGCCCGCCGCGGGTAAAATTGCACCTGTCCGCCACCCTTCGCAACATTCAGGTAAAGGATCGCCGACCTCTAGCCGGGGCAGAGCGCTCGTTTTTGGAGCGCCGGCGCGGCCGATTTCGGCCGAAAATGACCGAAAATGACGTTTTGGGGCGTCCGTTACCAACGTGCTATTTTGCGCCTCCCGGGCGGTAACTGCGGCGTTTTACGCCGCCGCGGGTAAAATTGACCTGTCGCCCGCCACCCTTCGCAACATTCAGGTAAAGGATCGCCGACCTCTAGCCGGGGCAGAGCGCTCGTTTTTGGAGCGCCGGCGCGGCGCGCAGCGGATTTCGGCCAAAAACGGCCGGGAAAATGACGTTTTTTGGGGGCGTCCGTTACCAACGTGCTATTTTTGCGCCTCCGGACGGTAACTGCTGCGTTTTGCGCACGCCCGGCGCGGGCAAAATTGCGCCTGTCCGCCCGCCGCCCTTCGCAACAGTTAGTTAAAGGATCGCCGACCTCTAGCCGGGGCAGAGCGCTCGTTTTGGAGCGCCGGCGCAGCGGATTTTCGGCCAAAAACGCGCCGGAAAATGACGTTTTTGGGGCGTCCGTTACCAACGTGCTATTTTGCGCCTCCCG
>CAAHFI011430046.1:0-10480 GCA_900893395.1 Euglena gracilis
AAACAGTATTTGCACTCTTGCACCATGCCCTAAGTCAGCTTTTCTGTTTATCCGAGTTCGACGGATTATGGTCATCTTGTGCTTAGTCCTGGATCACTTCTTTTGGTACCCACCCACTCCCCTTCCTCCAAAATCACCCCAAAATTATTATTTTTATGTTGTTGTTGTTGTGGTTGTTTGTGTTGGTGGTGGTGGTGGTGGTGGCGGCGGCGGCGGCGGCGGCGGTGGTGGTGGTGTTTATTGTTGTTGTTGTTGTTGTTATTGCTGCTGCTGCTGCTGCTGCTGCTGCTGCTGTTGTTGTTGTTGTTTGATGTTTGATGTTTGTTGTTTGTTGTTTGTTGTTTGTTGTTATTGTTGTGGTTGATATTCAGGAAGAACGGATCAAGAAAGATACATCTGAAAGAGAACCCTCCAGGTCACTGTGTATGAAGGTCTCCATCAGCAAATGGCGAGGCCATCGCCCTGTTCTTAGAATGTCGTTCCACATTTAAAGATTTTGGCCACGTGTGTGCACGTTTCCCTTAACAAGTGAATGACGCTCTGTCTCTGTCTAAAACCCTGACCCTCGGTGATTTCACGCAAGCATGGCTGCAGCGGTTGGTTGCAGGGTTTGGATTTGAGAAGCTGCGGCCAATCACGTGTTTGAAACCTCGACCAGTGAAGGCAAAACTGGAAAACCACTGCCGTCTCAGCTCTGCAACCCCGGAATGGCTGAGGCCCAGACATCAGCCACAGAACACACTCATTCAGTGGCCGGAGTTTAGTGTACGTGCCCCCTGCCCCACCGCCTTCTAGCTGCAGAAGATGCAACCCAGCTCCAGCCACCAAATTGATTTAAACCAACGGGCTCTCCAACCCTTCTTTTCTCAACTCAGTTGTTGCGATGCGCATTTGGAGCTCCTTCTGCAATGTATTTGAATTTGGGGTTGTCCCTCCTTGGCTCTACTGGAGCTTCTGCACTTCTTTGGCAGATGACCCACTTTTCCTTCCACTGATATATATATATATATATACACACATACCACATGTAATATATTCATATATTACAGCATATTATTTTGTTATTATATCCCAGCAGACCTAAATCTTTGGTAGCCTGTGTAAAAAAAAAACATTACGCATTTTTCCCGCCTTGCATCAGCTATGAACGCTCCTTTGTCATTCAGTTTAGGTGTTTTCAGCTCTACTTGACCGATGGAAGGATTCTTCTGGGTTGAAGCGAGAGCTAAATGCCTGCCCAGTGCTCGACTTTATGTGGACTCCAACTATACGGCCCCCTCGGGGGGGGGGGGGAGGCATATAGTTGGATCAGGGGGGTCGGGGAAAAACTTGGTGTCAATTTGCCTTTTATACCAGTTTAGGCCTTTGCCTTTATGTGACGCAGACTTCTCGTACGTGCGTGTTGGTAGAAAAGTTATTGCACCACATTTTGAGAAGACATATTTTTTATAAAATGGATTTGGATATTTCCCATTTCCCCACCCCTACATGTATTTAAACTCCCAACACTGCGTAACCCTGATTTTGAATGCGAATGGATGGGCTTAGCCCTCTGGCTGGGATCTCCTCAGTTTCCAGCGATCATTTCTACTGCCTCCCCCTTTCTTCCCTCCTTCCCCCTTCCTCTGACAAGCTCTCTTTGCCCGAGTCGCTGTACTTCTGTGATTGAGATCCATTGAGATGAGCCAATGAAACTATTTCGACCTGGCCTTTTAAAAATGCATTATTCCGTTATCCATCTGGATGAGCCATACAGTCTGTAATATAACTTTTTCAAATTTCGGGGAAAAACATTCTGTTGCCAGCTACCTGGTTCTTTAGGAATTAGGGGATGTACCCCCCCAGTTTAAGCAACCACCCTCAAAAAAAAAAGCAACCTTTGGGCAGGGGAGGGAACCCAAACTTGTTTTTTTTGGGCGTTTTTTTTTTTTTTTGCGTTCTTCGATAACAGAATTTTTTACTTTTTTTTGTGTTGATTTTTGGTGGAGTAACTGTTTACTTTGTAAATTTTCTCATTTGTAGTTCCCAAGGCCAATTTTTTTGGATTTTTTGTCATGGTCGCTTTTTGGTCGAACAATTGCATGTGTTCAAGTGACATTGAAAGTTTCTGCTGGCGGAGGTGAAAATTTTCTGTCCTCTCCAGCAGAAAGTACCAAATCCTGAGGACTCCCTGAAAAGCTTTACACGCAACTTACTTTTTTTTCTCCCATTTTTTTGTCTTGCTTTTTTTCTTCTGGTTCTTCTGGTTCTTCTGGTCCAACCGACACCAAATTTAACCAACCCCCAATTATGGCAACCCCCAAGTTTAAACAATGCACCCCCCCCACAAACTGCAAATTTTGAACGAAGAGCTTAAACAAGCTTGAAAGCCCTGCAGCATGTAGAGAGAGGTGGGGAAGGTATTAAATACACCCAAAGTTGTTGCGAGGATGTTTTGTCTCCTTGGGATTCTGCGTTTCATGCTCCCAGCCTCTCTGCCTCGCGGCGGGTGTTGCGTCATCACTGCGCTGACCTGCCTACTGGGGGTCAGGGCGGCCAGCAAGACCCCATCCCATGCGGCTGGTCGGACGACCTTTTTGTTCCGACCCCGCAGACCCGAGGTGTCGGCTGTCCATTCCCCCAGCTGCCTGCTGTCTGCTGGCCTGTACCTCTTCTTGGCCTGCACCCCTGTACAGCCCCCCAAAAATCAATTTGACTGCTGCGATGTGCCGCTCCACTGCCAGACTGTGGTACAGGTCGAGAATCATACACATGGTGCATTTGTCGAAGCAGAATTGGGTGTCTGCAATGTGTACAACCATCACCCAAATGAACCCAACAAGCATCGTGTGTGGAAATGAAAAGGTATTGTTGGCGCGTTGCTTCATTATATCAATATCAGGAATGGTTTTCCCTCCACAACTCGACCATGGTCCATGAGTTGTATTACTAAACAGCATTTCACCCGGGAACGCCGCACCCGTACTGCTTGCCCTCGGGCCTCCTGGGCCATCAGTGGGAGGCACCACCCGACGATCAACGTTGCTGCACGACAAGCATGACTGGGCAGACCTGCCTCTGTGCCCCCCTGCAACCTCTGTTGCCGCCGAAACCAAATTTGAGGCTTAGAATCATCCCTGGGCAGGACGCAGGGGCAGGGGGATATTCCGGTCCGGAATAAACCGGAATAAACCGGAATAGCGAAAACCGGATTAAACCGGAATAAACCGGAATAACGGGAATAAAAGTGCCAGTGGCTTGAAAATTCTGCAAGACACAAAGGCAAGGAAGGCGAAGTTTGATATATTTTCAGGTTTCAAAATCACAAGGGCAACAAAAGAGTGCAAGCGTAGCACAATCGGCACTTGATATACCGGGGGGGGAAATTGGATGCCGAAAAAATCGATTGGGAAAAAATTGGCGTACAGAAATCCTGCCAAAATTTTCCGGGCCTTTTTTGAAAATCCTGCCTCAAAATTTTGAAAATCACCCCTTTTCCAGTCATCTTGCATACAAAACCTGCCAATTCTTTCCGGGCCGTTTTCAGGTTTGGCACCAATTTTTTCGGCTTCCAATTTTGTCGGGTCTAATTTTATCTAGCTTCAATCCCCCCCCCCCCGGTATCAGGAGCACACCTTCTCTTTGCCTGTTTCTCCCCCTGGTTAAATTCATTTTTCGTTTGGTTTTTATCCCCACTTGTGGGGCTGCATTTAGTGAATGTTTGTCCCTGAGTTCTTTCCAAAGGGACATGGACTAGGCAATATCAACGCTGATTTTTGGGGGCAGGGATCCCATTGGACAAAGCGAATCACCTTTCAATCAGGGGGTAATAGCACTCTTGGGCCCTGGCTCGCATTTAAGGTTTTGATTTTTGCATTGCGGGTAAGCGCAACGTTGCATTCTTTTTGAAACCCGGCGGTGAAACCCACCCTTTTGGCCCTCTGGTTCCGCGGGGACCCTCCACGGTGGCACGTGCATCATTTGCGGTTGTTGGGACCCAGGAAACAGGCCTTTTTGGTGTTTTTTATGCATGTGCTCCATTTTAAAGGAGGATCAAACCCCGGGTTTGAACGCCGGGAAACGTGAATTTTGCCAAAAAAGGGGCCAACACCCCGTTGTGTCTCCCTCAGTTTTGAAGCCTGGACTGTGTTCCCCAGATGGTGCTGCACAGGCCAAGTGACTTTTGGCCCGTTTTTTTTATTACTTTTTTCAGCTCTGCGATCTGTCTGTGAAGGTTTGCCTGCTGAGGTGTCCGCTTCGGCGCAACAGCCACGCTAATTTAGAATTTTAAAATTGTCGGCCCCAAGAGTAGGGGGACACTAATTCGGACTGTCCTGAACCTCAGGCCTCGGTGTTCGAAAAGCGTCTCGGCGCAATTTTACACTTTCAAAGCTAAGTGCGAGTTAGGCCGCCTAGGACATTGGGACCCGCCTCAAGAGAAAACCCCGAGCACCAATTTTCATCGGCTTGTTTTTCCCAAAAAGGCTGGGGTCTGCTGTGGTGTGCAGACCCGCATCATTAAGTGCGAAGTGAACACTTGGCTGGGCGGGGCAACCAAGGAATGCATCCCTATTCCTGAAGCCCGGGTGAGCACCTCGGCCCAATTGTACTTCAAAAAAATCCTAAGTCCATTCAGACAGAAATTGACCGGAAAAAACCGGAATAAATTCCGGAATAAACCGGAATAACTCGGAATAAACCGGAATAAAACCCCGGAATAGAATTTTCGGCCGACCGGAATATCTCCCTGCCCCTGCAGGACGCTGTACATACCACCGCACCCGCTGGAGTCGCGTCCTTCTGGGGCCATGCCCCCGCTGGTCCCGATAATAGCCTGGCATCTTTGCTTTCTGCATTCGAAGTGCGGAACATTTTTTTCCAACGAGTTTCTAACGCATTTTGGTTGCCCGATTTCTAGGGTGGCAACGTGCCTTAGAGCTGTTTTCTACTACTACTATTTCATTTAATTTATGCCACTGCTCAGTCTCTGCCATGAAGCAGTTTTTTTTTTTTACCGTGTATTTGCTGATTGTTTTTTTTTTTAGTTTGGAAAGGAAAAGGAGAAAGAAACATGGATCGTTTCTGGCATTTAATCTAGTTTGGGCTCCTCATCTGATTTTTATTATAAATTCTTTCTTTGTTTTCCATTTAGATATGAAGTGTCAAGTTTGCAATGATGCACCAGTCTCTGCCACACACTGCGAAGCGTTCCCTGCACGTAGATCAACCTGCTTTAATATACCCATCGCATCGCCAGCAGGATTTTAGGTTACAGCGTGTGAAAAGGTTAAAACATACGACATGGTGGTTTGTTCTAGAAACACCCAAGAGAAGGAAGAATGTGCCAGGGTTTTTCACAAATGATTGCACGGTACAGTATGCAAATTCACGTATGAATACATTTCTCTAGAAACAGTGCAATCATCTAAAATTTTAAAAGCTCACGTAAGATCACACACAGGAATGGTCAGGCAAAACTTTTTAAGCAAAATTACTCTGAATCACCAACCAACAAGGGTATTGCCTCTTATTTTTTTCGTTTTATTTTGGAAATTGTGTTGGCGAAGCAACACTGTTCCCCAGATTTTTGTTTGCTCTTCACCTCATCTACTATGGCCCCTGTATTGGGCAAACTGCATGGAATATTTCAAGTTACAGTGTGGACAAAAATTAAGGCAAAATTCTGGTAGGCAAAACTTATTATTATTAATTATGGGAAATTACCCCAGCTTTCCATATTTTCCCCCGTAACTTTTTTCCATTGGACCTTTTCCAAATACACGGGGTTATGAAATTTGTCAATGCAAAGAAACACCACCAAAAGTCCATTTTGACCGTTTTCTGGAGTTTTTAGTTGCCTCTTTGCCAAAAAAAAAACACTTCATTTCAAGCTGAAATGAATCATTTTAAAAGTCAGAATCTCCCCATAATTTTCCTTGAAACCTGAAGATTCCCATATTTTTCCCGTAATGTTTTTTTTTCCCGCATCTTTCCACTCCCCTGATTTTTGTCTGCACTGCAAGGACCAGAGCTTCCAAAACTTGTTTTTTTTTGTGACTGCACCTCGATTGCAGCGTTTTTTTTGTCTCACAAGCCATAGATGATACAGTATGTTCTGCAGAGTTGTGTAACCAGACTCGTTTTTTTTGCTATAACATTATTTGTAGAATTTCGCGTCCTGGCAATTTTTTTTTGAAATGCATCTAATTATTCAAAATATGTTATTCCGCCTCAAAGTGTTTTTTGTTTGTCATTCAAAACCATGTTCCACTCTTTGTGTGAAATCGCAAGGAGGAGAAATGGCATGTGCTGGAAGTTACAACGAGGAATTCCTCGTTTTAACTTCCAGCACATGCGATTTATATAGCTTAACTTCCAGCACAGCGATTTATATAGCGAGAAATTGTGTTTTCCCAAACGTGTCTTTTCCGGTGCCTTTACAACTTTTTGGACAAACAAAGCGGACTTTCTCCACTGGAAGGTTTATGCGAGTCACCCTCACTTCCAGAACAACTGTGAGCGTCCCACCACTCATCCGCCCATCCTCCACCCATCCATGGCACGCTGTGGTTTGGGGTTCTCACGGACCGGACCGGACCCGACCGGACGTCCCCGGCTGGCTGGCTGTGTGATGGACATGTTGCGCAATATCCGATGTCCTTCTTCCCTCCCTTCAACACAGACCTGCCTTGCCACCCCTCCAGTCAAAACAACTGCCAGCAGCTGTGCACCCCCCCCCCTCCCTTGCCCTGTTTGCCGTTGCAACCGTTGCTGGCAGCATTTGGAGCATTTTTTTTTGTGCGTGTGTCCCTCGAGTGGTCCACTGGGCCATTACGTTCCCATTAACTTGGCTGCGTTCAAAAGGGAATGGTCTCGACATGCCATTGCTTAAGGTGCCCGCCCCCGGGGGACACTTGGGTTTTTTTTTTCGGAGTGACTGACTGGGTTTTGCCTCAGAACCCCCCTCCCCTGGGTGGTCAGCCAGGATTGCCAGCCACCTGGAGCCAAAGGCGCCATAAAAGTTTTTTTTTTTTGGCCAAAGTGGTTTTGAGCCATTTTTGCCTGGCCAAAGTGACACACCAGGGTAGGAAGTGGCTACTGGTTTTTGAAAAGTGACTGACTGTTTTTTTTGAAAGTGGAAAGTGACCCCCCTCCCCTCCTGGGGTAAGCAATCGTATGGTCCTGATCTCCTTGAAATAGGGCCATATATTATTGCGGGGCGGGGGGTTTGCGGGGTTTTGGTGGTTTCATCTGTAGTTGTCGCCCCTGCATCCAACCCAAATGTTCTCGTCTCAAACACCCAAAATATTTTATTTGTGACAGATTGGGTGCGCGGTGGCTGCAACAGATTGCAAGTGTGTCAGCGAGGCTGGTCATGTGGAAATGCTTGAAGGAATGGAACACTATATTGTCTGCAGGAATACCGTTACAGAGGGTGAGTTTCATCCCCCAGCAATACCCATTGGCCGAAATTTCCTTGCAATGGCCCAGAAATTGTTATAAACAACTCACAAATTGGCCAAAATAGTTGAAAATGGGCCAAAATTGCCAAAGAATTAAGCTGAAAATGGATGAAAGTGGCTGTGAACAGCCAAATCGATACTTGCCTCGAGTGTCTTACCACCTTCAGGAAGTGATTTTTTGCAAAGTTCCGCCAAGTTCTGCAATTTTTTTCATTATAGGTTCTGTCAAACACCAGAAAATGCTGTAAAAATTGTTAAAACTCAATAGTAAATTTGAATACTTTAGGATTGTTCATCGCACAATTTATGTCACGATAGAAAAGAAGGGTCATCCGCACGATTTTGTGGGAAACCCTGCTGTTGGACAGCTTAGTCAGCTCCAGTGTTAATTCGAGATTGTTTCAGCGGTGTTTCATATTTGTCAGAGGTGTCAAACCCACCATTTGGTGTTTTTTTAATTATTTGGGGAGATTTACCAGTGCGTCAAAATATTATTAGTGCATATATATATTATTTTTATTTATGCTTAGGCGGCGCAAATTGCCCAATTTTTTTTTTCAATTTCTGTGCGTTTGAGGTGCGCGTGTTTCCGCTTACGATACCCCACCGTTTTGAGCTCAAAATTTTGAGAGGGTGAAACCAGCACAAAAATTTGGGTAGTTTTGGGTCCATTTTAGGCATTTTGACAAAGTGGTGATTTTGAAAATTTATGGCTGTTTTAGGGGGGTGGTTTGGAAAACACCCCCCTGGAACGCCCTGAAATTTTGAAAAATAGAAAACAGCCGGAGAACACCTGGCCTCCGGAGCCCCGGTTGTTTGGCGATGCTACCGGAACCCCCCTCTGGATGGGGGGTGACATGGTGTTGCAGGTGAAGAGGAGGCAACCGCCTAAGCAACCCGCCGATTTTTGAACATCTCGTGAGTCCCGAGGTCCAGTGATGGGGGAGGTGAACAGACAACACTGCCCAAACGATGCCATTATTTCTGGATGTTTTAGGCGGTAAACCGTGCAAAATTTGTTTTTTTGATGAAGAGATGCTGCCCTAACGGAGGGGACTGGCTTTGGAATTAAGATAAAAATGAGGTTAGGCGGTTTATCGCGTAAAGAAGTGATGATTCCGCAACAAGGTGTGCGCTGTGTGTGCTTGCCCCGGGTGTCCTGATTGGTTTACAAGCTCCCCAGCATCCCCCTCCTCCTGGGCTGTTCACCACACCATATCATTTGGCAGCACGGGATGACAGTTGGACCAGGAAGGCACGGGAGGGAGAGGGGCGTGGTTGCCTGTGCTGCTATCCGGAACAGAGGGGTTGGGAAATGCGTCAACACCATTCTGGCCATCACAAGTTCAAGAACTTTGAGAAACTTGGGGTGAACTGAAATGGGATGCAGTTTGAGTGCGTGGTGTCCTTAATTTGTCACCGCACAAGTTCCGTGTTGATGGCACAGCTGGGCCACACAAAACTGAACATTTTTTTCCCACCTGTCAAGCTCTGCTGAGAGATGCTCAAAATTTTTTGTTTGAGGCAGTGCGGAAACAGAACACAAATTTTTTGGGAAGTTTTTGTAAGACCCTTTCCAGGCGGATCTCCGCGCACATCAATGCATGAAACGTTAGAAAGCTTCATGCACAGCTGACCAGAATCGGTGGGCGTGTTGTGTTGGATTTTTATTTTGCGTGGCGGACGGTGCTGTGTCAGGGTGGGGTGTCACACACGGCAAATGAATAATATGGGTGAGTTGGAGATCTTTAATCGGAAACCCGCGCAGAAGGGTTTGGAAATGAGAAGCCTTCTAGTTTGTGGATGACACGTGGGAGCGGGAAGTGGGAACGTGGTGAAACCTCCAGAAGTGGGTCATCACGTGAAGTTGTTAATGAATAAATTTGGGGGAGAGGGAGGTGATTTTGAGACGTTGGTGAATGGTAGCAGTGGGCGGTTAACCACGTACGTCGTTTTTATTTTGCGCGGGTTTCAGCCCAGAGTTTGGGCGTAAACCTGTGTGGAGCTTGTTGCTGTTCTGATGGGTGTGGTTGAGACGTTTTGTCCCAAAGTGTCTGTGTCCGTGGTCGGTGTCCGCGGCACAATGTTTGAAAGTTGGGCGGGACAGGTTGAAAGGAAGCTGTGGCTGCGGCGGCGGGACATCAAGCACCTGAGCAGGCGGAAACCCGCCTGGCATTTGAACAGGACGTGGTCACCCTCCTCTCCAATGAGGAGGCGGTAATGTTCCCCCTGGCTAGTGGTGAAGGTGTCGTGTGCAGGGAGAGCAGCGGAACGCTTGTGTCAGTTGCCAGGCCAAGTGAACTGCGGTGGAGGTGATATTTTGTTACTGTCCCGAAAAACAGCCAAAAACCTGAGGTTGATTTCACAGGAGGAACAAAAGCACCTCCCAGCCCTCCACTTGGAACCCAACAGCGTTTGTGGTCCAAAATCAGGGTTTGTGGAAGGCTGACGAAGAAGTGATTCAAGATATGGACGGAGATACGCCTGTTTCGGCAGCTGGTGGCAGCAATTGAAAATTTTTGTGGGGTTTTCGGAAGGAGTCCTCCACTTTCTGAAAAATTCAAGGCCTTTTTAATTGTTTTTTGAAAGAGTTTACAGCATTTTTTCCTTTGAAAAGCTGCAGTTTTTGCTGAATTTCAGACAAAATGCCCAAAACACCTCTTTTTTTCATTGCTCTTCCTCCTTCGGGTCCGCCAAAATGCCTCCGGAGGAGGCAACCGTGGTCTCCACAGTTGGAAACCACGTGGAAGGGGGGTAAACCAGAAGGCGGTCCTTCTCAACCAACGCCGGGTCGATGTTTGACCCGATGCATTTGGCTTTCCGGTCCTTTTGGAAACCACCCCTGGTCTGAGTGCCCAAGTTTAAGGGCTGGCCGTCTCTCCTCGTTTGGTCAAACCCTGCTGGTGCAATCTCCTCTCGCTGGTTTCCGTAAACCTCCACCTCTCAAACTCACCACAACATGCCAGACACAGTTCAGTTGCAAACTGCCTGGCAGCCTGGCAACAAAGTCTGTCGTCCGTGTACTCCGCAAAGTTTCA
>CAAHFI011431239.1:0-10188 GCA_900893395.1 Euglena gracilis
GCAAGGGGATTTCTCCATCTGGCTTGGGGTTTCCAGTCAGCGGCTGGCCGCCCACGGGCATTGTTTCTCGGATTCAGGAAGTCCCCCGCTGGGTCGAAGTTCCACAGTGCCACACAGGGCTTCGCCGGCGGCGTGGCCAACAAGGTGATGCGCCTCCTGGGGGAGTCGCAGCGCACCGCCGACGTCAAGCAGCAGCACCGGCCGGAGCTGGAAGCGTTCCGCCCACCCCGCTGCGCCAATGCAGCCCCTGGCTGGAAAGTCTCCACGAGGACAAAACACAGTACCACTTTGTTACTGTTTGCATGGAATCGTAGGCTTGGTTTTTTTGAAGGCAGCTTCTGAGGGACGGCCAGGTGGTGATGGACTGGACTGGTCCTGCACGTCCAGGAAAGCAGCACCTAGAGGCCCATCGAGTTTAACTTCGGTCCCCTGGCACTCAAATGAGACCCACAACCGATTTTTTTTTCAGCCACAAACGAAAACGGTTGACCACCCCAAAACAAGACCCTGTTTGATAATTTACTACTGAACAAATAAATTAGTTCCCCTGAACTGTGAAAATGCCGCCAGATTGATGCAGGAGGGTGGCAGTGCCCATTTATCTTCTGGCTGGACGAGGCCCTTCGCGCTCTGCCCGATCCGTCGCCGACGTTTGTGTTCCGCGGCTTGCCGGTTCGCATCGACAAGAAACGCTTCTACCGAATCGGCCACAACATCACCTAGCCAGGGGATGTGGCATCAAATGGGATCGCACCAGCGCGGTCCAGAAGGGAAAGGGTTTTTTCCCCGAAAATTTCACGACCGCCTCTCAAGCATCACTATCACCATTGGAAAAAGGACCAGTATTGGGTTTGAACAGGGTAAAAATCAAAACAGCGAAAACTTTTTTTTGTTTTGGGTGGATGGGATGGTCCTAGCATGCCAGATCAAGTTTCATTCCTAACACCAATCTTCTTTCCCCGATCCTCGGACTTTTTTGCCAAGAAATTTGGATTTGTTTCTTTCTGGCACAGTGTAATTCTTTGAACATTGGGACTGACCTGGATCACGAGGTGCATTAGCAAGTGGGGAGATCCGAACCCTTTCGTGTCCATATTGCAAGGTCCATATTTCCAGTTGCATACCGAGAGAGTATGCTCTGTTGTCAAATGTCATCCGCCCCTGCGGCCGGCACAGCTTCTCCAGCACCACGTCGGACCGCCACGTCATCCTGGAGTTCAGTGAGGCGGGGGGCACCTGCTTCCTGGTGCACGTCCGCACCCCCCAGAGGGCGCCGAACCGCTGTCGCTTCATTCCACACCCTGGAAGGTCTGTGCTGCACTGGACTGTTGCAGTTGATACCCCGGCTGGAACAACTGAAACACCCAGCTGTAAAATCCGAAACACCTTAGTAGTAGTCCTCGCACCCCTGCCTACCTTTAGCTCAACAGTATTGGTGTGCCGAAAATCCTGACTGAATCCTGCCCCGCCAATGCCTGGCAAGGACGGGTGGTTGTGGCCATCACAAGCGTCGCGTGTCTGACCACCGCTATGCGCGGTGGCGCCCTCTGCCCCCGCGCGGCCGATGGACGTGTTCTCGGCGTTCCCGTCGGAGCGGGAGCTGCTGCTCGGGTCCAACTCCACGTTTGAGGTGATGAACGTCGTCTCCGACACCCACCTGCAGATGATGGAGAGCAAGCTGGACATCGTCGTGTTACAGGCAAGGCTTTTCTCAAAGCATGGGAGTCAAGCCGTCGCTGAAGCTGAAGCTGAAGGGGACCCACCCCAGCCAGCCAGCAGCCTGATTTTCAGGAGCCCTGTTGCCGTTCAGGTGACTTTTTTGGATGTGCTGGAACAGGAATTTTCTTTTGGTTGAGGACGTTGGCTTGGAACCGTCTGCCAGTTCCAACAGGGGGGGGGGGGGCGTTTGGGGGGCTCAGCCAGCCCAAAGTTTCAAGCCTTGGACCCCCACCCCGTGGTTGCTCTGGAAATAATTGAACGGAAAACCAATTGAAATGGGTGAGATGTGGCAAGGGAAGGGTTTGAAATCAATACGGCACGTTACATCACGTCATAAATACGCTACGTCAGTGCGTTACGTCGACAACCTTTGAACAACATTTCTCAGGGTTTCGAGGGGGTTTCTGCATCCAGTTTCGGCAGGACCCCAGCCCATGGGGTGGGCCTGGGCAGGTCAGGGCCTGAACAAAACCTCCGGGGACAGCTGAGAATGGCCGTGGCTGCGGGAGGTGCTGGACCGGGAGGACGACGCCAGCTCCAGCCTGCAGTTCAAGGTACGCGCCGCTGGCCGGCCGGGGGAGCACCCACTCCCGTGGTCAAGTTGGACATTGGGCATTGCAATGAGTGTGAAGTGTCCTGACTTGCTCATTTGCTTCTGTGCATGGTCATTGCTGGCATTGCTGTCATTGCGTATTTGTACATTTCAGCTACAGTTGGGTCAGTTCCATCATTGCAAAGAAGGTGGGTGAGGTCGTCTGGCCATTCATTGCCTCACAATGACGGTGATTTACGCCTGATCCAGGGAGGGCAAGATGTGTGAGTTGTGGGACATGCCGTAGCGACAGCCAATGCAGCTTGGTCCTAGGGATTTCTTTGTTCTGAGGACTGCTCCTGAAGGACCACCCCTCCTTGCCCTTGGCAAGCCTTTGGCCAGACCTTGGCCAAGGGCTGGCGAAGGTCTGGTTTGGGGCTTGAATGCAAGGTGGTCCATGAGGGCTGGCCCAGACCGGACGTTGGCCGGAGTTTTGAACAGGGTCAAAACTTAAAAAGTCCAAAAAAAGTCGAAAAGCACATTTTTTTGACGTTTTGGGCGGATGGCAGGGCGGTCAATGAGGGACGTTAGTTTTTTTGGGGGGGGTAAGGACCGCCCCTCAAGGACCGCCCCCCAGGACCAAAGGCCGACCAACGGCCGACCAGGCCAAGCTGGGACTCCAACGGGGTCAAAAGTTGAAAAGTTGAAAACCTCATTTTTGAAGGTTTTGGCTTTTTGGCGATGGTCCAAGGATGCCAGAAATCACTTTTTCTCCCAATGTCAACCTGTTTTTGCCAAAATGTGGCACTTTCTTGGGCCATTTTTCCCAGGGGATTTTTCATTATTGAATGTTGGGACAGCAGAGTTTTTTTTTTGTTCTCTTAAGGACCACCCTGGTGGATAATGGTCTAAGATTGCCAGGAATGACTTTCTCCCCCAAAGTCAACCCGTTTTTGCCAAAATATGGCCATTCTTTTGCCATATTTTTCCACGAGTTTTTCATGGAATGTTCTGCGACAGGATTTTTTGACGCTTTGGCTGGCTAGGTGAGGATCAACTTTTTTCCCGACATCCACCTATTTTTTTTCCCGAAAAACGTCAAAATTTGCCCCGGGTTTCCTGTGGATTTTGTTGACTGTTCCGGGATGGGAGAATGCTTTCTTGTTTCCGCATTGGCCCTGAGCCAATGTGGACATTTTTTTCATTCCCAACCTCGGGCTTGGAACCATGCCCCTGGTCCCCCGGCCGCCGCCGGGGAGCTCTCCAGCCTGTACAAGACGCTGTGGGACCAGTTCATTTGCCCCCGGGGCCGGCCTCTGCCCTCCAGCGCGCCCACCGAGGAGTACAACCTGGAGGAGTGGCTGCTGGAGAAGGTGGACCGCCCAGGGGATGGAACCCGAATCATGAAATGGCCAACATCGACGGATTACGAAGGCCAACACCACAATACCACAAGGATGACTGCGGCGCGTTGGCCAAAAGTTGCTGTGTATTCCTGGTCGCCTTTTCCTCCCGCCTTTTTTCTTGTGTGTGCCTGTGTTGCTCCACGGTGCGTCACAGCGGGCTGTCCGCCTCATTCTCCCTGCAGCGACGTCCCCTCACATACAAAGTGGGTGTATGGTCTCGAAAGGCCGCAAGGTGCCCCCTGCCAGCGGCCCAACGGGGTGGTGCTCATCACGGCGCAGGCCGGGGCGGGCAAGACAACGCTGGGGCTGTGGCTGATCGACAAGCTGCTGGAGGAGCAGGGGCCTGAGGAGGACGGTAAGAAGGCCGCGGACAAGGAAGGGGACGCCCCAAACAGGTCCATGAATGTGGACATCCGCTGGCTGCTGTCGAGCGTGAAATGAATCTGCTGAGAGTGAGTGAATCACTCCCAACCTGGCAGGTTGGAGGGGACCAGGGATCCTGACGGTTTCCTGGGCGGGACCCAGCAGTTTATCGAACATGACAGCTTCCCGAGCAGTGGGTCTGCTGCTGCCGCCGTTGAGGATGCCACTTTGCTGAGCTGTGTCGGACTCCTCCACCGGGTTGCCTACACACTGGCACTCAGGGGTCTGCGCACAGCGGACCGGCCAAAGAAGCCCATCCTGCCGCTGTTCTTGTCGCTGCCTGGCGTTGGTGCGGAGGTGTTCAGCGACATGGGTCTCGTGCGGTCCCTGAAGGCCAGGCAGGCACTGTGTGGGGTCCTTTGTCCAGGCAGCACAGCCCAGAAGAGGGGCTGTGCCCCTGGTTTTCACCTGGCATGCAGATGGGGTGTCGATCAAGAGATTTCAGCCGATGTCGCCTAAAATGTTTAAAACAACGTTTGGATTTTTTGACATTCTCCCCACCACGTCAATTCGTTGAATTTTTTTTAAAAAAAGAGATGTTAAACCTTTAGACTTGACACAAACCCAGGACCCCTGTCTCTCTTACCCTGCTCAAACCCGAATCCGATCCCAAGCCCTACGCCCAAAAATTTACCTCCCCGAACCCTTCCATAGAATTACAAATGTCTTGTTCCAAGCTGCCCAGGGCTGTTCATCGCAGAAGGTGCTGAAAGAAAATTTTGACCAAAAGTCGGCAATGGTGGTCGGACCCCGGATGGTGACGGATATTTTGCTTTCGGGGGTCGCAAAATTGGGCCAAAAACAGGGGAAAGCGGGTTGGAAAAAGGCTGGCCAGAGGAATTTTTGGGCGGAATTTTTTTTGCATATTTGGCAGTTTTTTGAGTATCTTTGTAGTTTCAATTTTTTGGTACCCAGTTCCAGCCAGGAACTTTTATGGTGGTCATGAGCATACTTTTCCCGCATCCCATCTTTTTCCCAGTCTGTGAGCTGGACCCCTTGGGGGGTCCTTCAGTAACGCCTGTTGTCATGATGATTTGTTGTTTGAGGTTTGCAGAATTTGTTTGGTGGGCAGTGCTGTTCAAATGGCGTGGCATTTCGTGGGTTGTGGTTGGGCAAACACCAGCCGGGGGCATTTTATTTTTTCGGGGACCCTGGATGGGTACCGCTGGGGACTGGCCGTTTGGCCCTGCCGTACCCGGGCCCTGGAAGTGCGACCCCCGAAGCTGTTTGGTGAACATGGGAATGAAAAGATAAAACCGCCGGACAGGTTGGCTGACCAAAGGGATTTGGACCGGGTGTGGTTTTTCCGGGAGGGGGTTGTTTTTTGGGGGGTAATGGAAGGAATCGGGTTAGGGCTGAGATATTCAGGCCGACAAAGGCAAAGTTCGGCCTCACTTCCTGCCTCACTTGGCTTGGGTCGCAAAGTGAAGCCGAAATCCCAACCCCATCCCTATACCCCTCAGTATCCCTAAATACACATTTCTGAAAAAGTTTCACAGCCCATGCCGGAATTGACATCTGGGTTCCCTCCCCCCTTGTCCGGGAGGGAGGGTACCTAGGAGGAGCGTATACCAAATACTTTTACATTTGGGCACAACCACATTGTGGCTTGGAATTTCAAAACATGATTAGAATGAAAGAATGGAATGCCATTTTTTGCTTTGCTTTTTTTCGATTTGCTTTGATTCCGCGCTGCCAGGGGGACCACTGCTGGCACTCACTGCGAGGGTGGAATCTGTATTTGGCCACCAAACCAGGGGCTAATGCATTGAGAGGTGTGTGCCCTGAAGCCATGTGGCTGTGAGAAAACCACAGGTGTGGCGTGTGCGCCGCCCCTGCCGCAAACAACTGTCGGGGACACATCTCCCCCGTCTCCAACTGCCTCCCCAGTCGGCCGCCGGGGGCCAGTGCCCCCCTGCGGGCGAAACAGTATGCGCTGACCAACGCCCACCTGGACGAGCTGTTCCGCCGGTACAAGGTGGTGCTGGTGCTGGACAGCTTCGATGAGATCGCCGCGGACGTCATCGAGCGGGCGGAGGAGGAGCGCCGGCCCAGACCCCTGTGCTCTGGATTAGCCCCCCAGCTTCCACTGACTCCCTGTTGCTGTTATTGCACTGGTCGTGGGGTCAGACCGAAGTTTCCAAATTACTAAGAATCAGCAAAATTGTGAACCAGGTTTTAAAATTCCTGAGGTTTTGTCATTTACCCCACTTTTGCAAACTTGAGACATGTTGGTCCTTGAAATTCAAAACCGTCATCCCCGAGCTTTGCGCCTGGACAGGAATTAAACTCGTTCGATGTCTCACAGGGGGTTGTTTCTCGACCAACCTGCTGAAGGCCAACGGCTTCCACCTGTGGCACAGCCTGGTGGTGGTGGCGGCGAGGCAGTCCCCCGAGGGGTATTTTGCCACGCACTGTACCCCTGGTCTGCGAGGGAACACATGGTATGTTATGCTATCATATATTATATTATATATCATGCTACTTTTTCATGCTATGCTAACACATGATATGTACGTGTATGTGTGTGTGAGATCACACTCTGCGGTGTTTGTTGGGACCCCCAACAAACACCGCAGACGGGAGAGCGGGGCGGTTGGCGGTGCAGTGGGCCTCCCTCCCTGGGACGGTGCGGGAGGAGTTCACGAAGGCGCGGGACTGGCTGGCGGACGGCGGGCTGTCGCTGGAGGAGACGAACATCGTGCCCTTCCGGCCGGAGCAGGTCGACGAGTACCTGCGGCGCCGGGCGGAGCTGGAGGTTCCCCAGGGAGGCCTGAGGTGGGTTTGGAACCTGCGTTGAGTGTATGTTTGGACGTGTGTAACCATTGTGTCTTGCCACGTTTGCTGCTCGTTTTGCCTTTTTCATTTGACGCAGCGAGTGTTCTGGTGGATCACCCCCATAGGGAGCTGTCATCCCCGTGGGGCTGTCACCTACCCAAGAAGTGTCACAGTGCAGACAAAAGTTATGAGAAAACATTACAGGAAAAAATTATGGGAAAATCAAAAGTTCAGGGAAAATGGTGGTGTATATTGTTTGACTTGTAATGAAGATTTTCTGGGAAAACAGTCAACTCAAAATTCCAAAAAAAATGGACTTCTGTCAAAATGTACTTCTGGTTGTGCTTTTGCAATGTTTCCTGTCAAAATATACCCCAAGGATCGACAACGTTACATAACCCGGTCCATGCGTGTGTGAAGTTTGTCTGCCGCTGAAAGTGGCTTCCCTAAAGGGCGTAAGGAAGGTACACTGGACAAGAATTACGGGAAATAATTATGGGGGAAATCGAGTTTCCCATAATTTTTGTCCGCACTGTACCCCTTGGGGTAGCACTGGCAAGGCATGTTGGATAGGTGGTGTTTATACAAGGCCAGGTCCCCAGAGGACATCCCATCTGGCTGCCCTATACACCTTCATACCTACCGTTTAAGCCTCTTCGAACCCAGTGCAAGCCTGGGTGCCATCTTCCCTGGGAGGTCTTGCACTGGCTCCTGCTTCTTGCCCATCTCCCATCTTTTTGAAGGTCATCTTCCAAAAGCATTTTTTTCTCGCGTATTTCTCTGTTTCTGAAGCTTGGTTTGGTGAGATGTTGTTGATTTTTGGTTTCTACTGCCTTCAAGAAATGGACCCAAGAAATGGAAAAATTATTTTCGGAAGTATTAGAAGGTTCTTTTTTTTGCATGAAGCGTCGTTTTTTTTCAGTCAGGTTTCCCCCCTTGTACCACCATCCCTGGTTCATAACCCCCCAATTACGTAGAAGCCCCTGTGGCTCTATTCTGCGCATTGTAAAAAAAGGGAGGGGACAGCCAAAGGGTGGCTGAGGCCGGTCCGGAGATCGACGGGGTCGTAAATCAGAAAAGGTCGGAAATTGTGTGTTTCGATGTTGTGGATGGGTGATGGTCCACGGATGCCAGATTGGCTCCTGCTTTTGCCCAATGGGGGATGCTGGCCTGCAGTGCCCTGTTGGGGGGATCAACTTTTACTCGAACTTCACCCGTTTCGGCCAGATATTGCGAGTTTCCCCTCCGTTTTTGGCCGATTTTTGGTCCAATGCGCTGCCTGCAGGAGGCGGGTCTATATTTGCGGGTGGGGTGGGGGACTTCAAATTGAAATGGGCTAGGTATTGGAAAAATACTAACTTTTTCCCCGATACCTAGCCAATTTCAATTTGCCCCTCCACTTCCAACCCTTCTTCTCCGGCTCTTGGACAAGGGGAAGAGTGGAGCAGACCCTCTGGCCATCCGCGGCCCCCCTTTTGGGTCCTGAGCGTTGCACTTTGAAAACTGTTGACCGCCGCCGTCCCCTGGGCCGCCCGCTGTCCCTGGGGCGCACACAGCCCGCCCTGCCCCCGCCAGCGTCAAGGCCTTCCCCAAGCGGCGGCAGGACCTCAGCCGCGAGCACGAGGAGATCCAGGCGGTGCTGACCTCGCTGGCGAGCGACCCGGCCGCCACCAACCTCCGCTCCCAGCTGGAGCTGACGCTGAAGTGCACTTCCCAGCGGGCCCAGCAGAGGGGACGGCCCGCCACGGCCAACCAAATGGCGGGCGTTGGCATGTCCCAAGGTGTCAGGGGCCAGATTTTTTGGCCAAAGGGTGAAGAACCTATTTAGCTTATGTCCCATGTCAGGGCGGAGCCAACCAGGCTGGTTTTGACCCCCCTCCCATTGTGTGGGGGGGTTCTTGGTGCCCTGGTGTGCCCTGGGAGGGGGGAGGGGGATGGGGATCAGGCAGAAATCACCGGAAAATGGGTCATCTTGTGCATTCATCATTTGCATACTGAACGTATGATTCAGAGTGCATGATGCAGAATGCCTCTTGCCCGACGTTTTGACCCTGTGTCCTCCAAATCTGTGTGGTCGAATTTTTGGGGGGTAATCGCAGGAGAAGGCTCAACGTTCAACGCTCGACGCTCAACTCCAGCCTCTGTTGAGTATTTTTAATGCCACCCCACCCCCTGAAAACCATTCAAAGGGGCTCATGAGCCTCTTCCCACACACTAAACCCCCCCAAATAATACCCCCCCCGGGGTATTATTTTTTCGCCCGAAGTCCCAGCCCGAGGGGGGGTATTATTTGGGGGGGGGGGGTGTTATTTCCCAATAATTTTCGAAATTTTTCGAAGTCCCATAGGAGCCAAAATAGCACCAAAACCCCCTTTGGGGTCATTTTTTTATACTTTCTTATGAAATTTAGCATTTTTTGGAGGTCAGATGATGCAGAAAAATCGATTTTTGTCAGAATTTGTTGTCAGAGATTGTAATTTTTACCTACACTTTCAGGTGAAAATCCGGGCCTTTGGCCCCAAACCAGGGGGGTGTTATTATTTTCCACCCGAAGTTCCAGCCCAAGGAGGGGGGTATTATTTGGGGGGTATTATTTGGGGGGGTTTAACATGTTTCAGAGTCAATTTTTCGGACATTTAAGGAAACGGTTTGGAGGGATAGGTCAGGAACAAAAGGTAGCTCTTGCCTTTTTAACCGTTCACGGCATTTTGCCTGAAATGAACTCAAGGATACGCGAAGCTGGAGGGAGTCTGTCAAACGGAAGGATCAGCGTCAAGCTTGCGGGGCTGGGGCTGGGGCTGCTGCGGCCAACCTGGAGCTGGAGCGGATCGCTGCCCGGCGGCTGGGCAAGGCGGAGGAGAGGCGCCTGCGCAAAGGGCCACACCGATGCCTCGGACTGCGGTCCAGTGGAAGCAGGAAAGGCGGCTTCTGCATCCTGCCCCCCACGCGACCAGGGCGGTCCACAAGGGAGGGGAAGTTTTTCCCCCCCCAAGGACCGCCCCTTGAGGACCGCCCTTAGGCCTAAGGGATGGCCAATGGCCGATCCGGGGATCAAACGGGATCAAAAAACCAAAAAGTCGAAAGACGCATTTTTTGTTGTTTGGGTGGATGGGTGATGGTCCAAGGATGCCAGAAATCACTCCCCCCCCCAGAAATCGACCTGTCTTAGGCGGCGCTAATTGCCCAAATTTTTTTCCTTTTTTTTGCACGCTTGGGGTGCGCGGTTTTCCGTTTACGAAACTCACTGTTATGTGCTCGAAATTTTGAAAGGATGGCACCAGCACGAAAATTTGGGTCGTTAAGGGTCCATTTTAAGCATTTTGACAAAGT
>CAAHFI011434397.1:0-21696 GCA_900893395.1 Euglena gracilis
TCAAAGAAACAAAGGAAACTGCCAAAGGAGAAATTACCTTCAAGGAGATCAAAGAAAACCTCAAGGAATTGGCCTACCAGGAGCGCCCCAAGGCAATTTCAAAGGTACTTGCTGGATTTGGCTGGGCTAAGTGGCTATAAGGGTGGGAAGCACCCCTGAAAACCCCTAGCACCCAGGCTTTTCCGCCCCCCCTCTGTCCCCCCTCAATTTCCCCCCTGCGAGGGCCACCTAAGCGGCTCCGCAGACCCCCAGAGGCATCGCAGGAGGCACCCCCTCCACTCCGCCGCCGGGAATACTAAAAAATGGATCCCAACCCATTCCAAGCACCCACGGAGCTTCCCAGGGCCTCCGTGGGGGCTGAGCCCACCCGCGCACCCACCCCCTCGCCGGAATCCGTGACCCGGGACCCACCCTGCCGGAACCCCAGCGAGACGGGACCCCCCTGGGAAACTGGTAGCAGAGGCTTACGACCCTACCCACACAACAACCCATTCCTCGCGGCCCACTCTGAGGTGAACCTTCAGATCACCGCCGAGGCCCAGCACTCGGCGACCCCACCCCAGCGATGCCCGCAATCCCCCTACGGGGGCCCTCACATCTCCGTGGTAGCCCCCACGGGATGCCCAATGCACAGCCCTAGCCCTGCTGTCCCCAAGTACAAATGATTTTGATCTCGATAGCCCTCGGGATCGAACCCCCACCACGGAAAGGAAAGTCAACCGAAATCCCCTTTTCCCCCCGTTCCCATCGCTCGATGAAGCCCCATCAGTGCTGCCTCCACCCTTCTCCCCACCGACTCCGACCCAAACATCCCCATCTTCTCCATCCGTCCCCCACCCTCTCTCTCATACACCCATCCCCCATCCTTCAGCCCTCATCCCCCATCCTACTCCTCCCCGACATCCGACGTCCCGGACCCAACCGACGGACCGCAGCCCCCAAGGGAGCCGAGACATGGGGCTGCGGACCCGTTCTCCTCTGGGGCCACTCCCCGGCCCCAGAAGGTCCCCGAGACTCTCCCCAGAGGAAGGGGAGCAGAGGAGACAGAGGAGCAGGAGCAGTGGGAGGAACAACGGTGGGAACCTTGGGGGTCTGAAGGATGGTGGCCTACCGAGGGTGACTACAAGCAGGACGAGGTGTTCAACGACATCAAGGCGATGGCGGCGCCAACAACAACAAGACATCGAGGTAGTCAAACGACAGATCACCGCGTGCGACACCGCAGTCAATCTCGTGCGAGCAAGCAACGCGTGCGTATGACGTTTCGATGCGATGCGCGGCAGAGACCACAACGCTGCACGAAGCCGCGATGCTGCGCAAACTGCGATCACACAGCACGAGGTTCGCTTCGCGATGGTGGAACGAGATGTCCAAGGGTTGAAGGAGCAGATCAAGACCGAGGCGCATTCATCTCTCCAAGGTGCAGCCATCGACACCGCGACAATCACGCAATATCAGCAAACACGATGCGCGAATCACCGTCGTTGAAAGCGAGGTCCAAATGGTGAAGGAGCAGATCAAGATGGAAACAACGCGAAACAGCGACATCCGGTCCCTAGTGGAAATGATGCGGCGCGAACACGAGCACAAGCAGCAAAAGGATCACCAAAACCGCAACAACCGATCCAGAACCCGGAGATGGAGGTGGCAATGAACAGAATGACAGTGCGGATCCAAGAAATCGAACAATCGAAAGACCGACTGAAACGGGCAACGGTGGAGGAAGTGACGGCATCAAGAAGGAGGTGGAGGCATGAAACAAGCACAACAGACACAGGTGGCGGTGATGGCAAAGGAGATCCAGGAGATGAAGCAAAAACAACAGACAACACAACTCCAACAACCGACCACATCCGACACTCTCATCCAGGATCTGATCTTCAAGGTGCAGGCCCTCGAGCAGAACAACAAGCAGTTCAAGCGCGAGACGACGGAGTACGTCCGGAAGCTCGAGATCCAGGTGCACGACTTCCACCACCTTGGGGCCAGGGTACAAGCCCTGGAGACCTCCATGGCCCGAGCCAAAGATGAGAAGGACAGAGACCTTCTCCGGCTGAGCAAGAAGGTCGAGGTGGCGGACGAAGCACTGGCAAGGGCCATGGAGCGGGTGGAGAACAAGATGCACGAGGAGATCAAACGACTTCAACTCCCACAACAACTCCAATCAACGGAAGAGGTGGAGGACGGCATCCAACAGTTGCGGGAGAGAGTGCTCCATGGGGAGGGAGCGTTCTCCAAGGCCATCAAGGAGACAAAGACACAGCTCAGGGAAATACAGAGGGACATCCAGCTAATCCGGCAACAATCACGCCCCAATTGAGCAGCAGTGAACAGATGGAGCGAGAAGTGCAAGATCTGGCGAGACAAGTCGCACGGCTACAGCTCAGCACAACAACGCCCATCCAGGAACCACACATCCCCGTGAAGAAGTCCGTCAACGTGCAGAGGTCCACACATTCCCGTCCCAACCGTACCCAGAAATACAAGCACGACAACAATCTTCGGTTGCGGTGCGACCGGAGCTCAGGTTGGCAAGAAAGAGCACGCGATCAATGGTGCAAAGTGAAGCAGTGACATCAATCCCAGTACAAGCAGTGATGCCAATGACGCAAGTGACACAGCCACCCAGGAGCACAACCGGAACGGCGGTGCGGGGGTGGAAGTGACCATCGCCCCAGTGCAAGCACACACCGTCAGTCCACAACTCCAACTCCTACCCCCACAACTCCTGGAGTCCATCAGCGGCAGACATCCCGGAAGGTTCAGCGGGATTGCAGAGGACTGGCCAATGTGGAGAAGAAAGTGGATTCCGTTTCTACGAGAAACGGAAGGGCTGATGCCAGCAATGACCGATGCACAGCGATTGGCGTTGCTGCGAAGTGCACTCGACGAGGCCGGGGCTCTCCTGGTGGACCAGGAGCTGGAAGCCAATCCGGACCTCGGGTACGAAGAGTACTGGGCGCGCCTCGACCTGGAGTTCGGGGCGGAAGACAAGGAGGTCCTCCGCCGCAAGCTCCACCGGCTGAAGATGGCGCATGCGGGCAAGCCAACAGAGAAGTCGTGGCGTGAGCTCTACGCACAGATGATGACCCTGGGTGGGCAACTTGGCGATGTCAGTGATGCAGAACTGAGTCGCCTGTTGATGAATGCGATCCCAAGGGATCCGTGGCGAAGAAGCTGGCGATGGAGGAGGACAAAAGGACAGAGAGGGGCACCTTGGTGCTCGATGGGCTGCCAATCGATGTGGCCACAGAGGAGGTGGAGAACATGGTGCTGGCGGAGACCGGGCTGAGACCACTTGCCGTGCGACGGTTCGGCAAGCGAGTGAAGGTGACGCCGCAAGGGGAAGAGCATCGGCATGCCATCAAAATGCTCTATGACCGGCAGCGGCTCCAAGGCGGGAGCGTTGTCAAGGTCTCCCCGGACAATGCGGAGTTGGGCCAAAAGAAATCAACGAGCTGATGACTCGTTGGCTCCGAACGGAGCAGCGGATCGCCAACGCGCCCGAGCCGCAGCAAAGCTCCGGCCCCCAAAGGCAAGACCATCGGCCACAGCCGCGGTGGCACCGGGAAGTGGATGCAGAGTGGGATGGTGCGGAAGAAGAAGAGGAAGAAGCTGTCCGGCAAGTGGGCAAGGGAAACAAACGGCAAGATAAGAGGCCCCCGACACCTCCAAAGGTGTCTGAGAAGAAGGAGGAGCAACCGACAAGCACGGTGCAACCCGGACCACAGCCCACCCAAAGTGCACCGTCACCGCCACCGGCGGTGAAGGGAGGAGATCGACAACCAGAGTGGTCATCATCGGGACAGTGGCAGAATGCCCCGTACCAAGGCGGAGCGTCGTGGAACAACTCATGGGATGCCAAAGGCAAAGGAAAAGGCAACCCACAATGGTCAAAGGAGGAGATGGCAAAGGTGGTGGACAAGACAAGGGTGGCAAAGGCAAAGGCGATGAGAAAGGCAAGAGCAAAGGAAAGGGAGATGGAAAAGGCAAAGGAGGAAAAGACGGCGGCCGGGGAGGAGTGTCGCCGCAGTGGAGGAGTGGGAGGAGTGAAGGGGCCGCCCAGGCCCCAGGGGAGGAGGCCTGGGCAGGCAGTCAAAACCCCGAGCCGGAGACCGGCAAGAGGAAGTGCACGAGGTGAGAACCGTGCAGGTGTGCTCCACCACCCTGTCCAGGCATCGAGAGGAGGAAGGATGGCAGGTGGTGGAGAAAAAGAAAAGAAACCGCAAGCCAAGACAATCACCTCCGATGACACAACCCGACAAGGATCAAGGCGCAAAGGGAAGGAAGGAAGAAGGGGAGAGATCTATGCCAAGGAAATGGCAAAGATCAACAACAAAGAACAACAACCACTCCAAGGGAAAAGGAAGTAAGAAGGAAACGACAACCTCATCGCGACAACCACCTCAAGGGTCAACATCTACCACACAACACCCTCCCCGCGACACCAACCGGCATCCACAACAAGAAAAGCAACACCTACCCCAAAGAAAGCAACATCCACTGCGCGACACCGACCGGCATCCACACACAAGAAGAGCACCCAAGAAGCCTGACAGCCATGCAACAGCCCGACAACAAGCGACAGAACCCGGCAGCCACCCCACGAGCATCATCCCCACAAGAACCGTCATCTCCACCCCAACTCCCCACCATCAACAGCTCCCACCAGAACGCTCCTCTAACCCGCTGCAGCCACCCCACGAGCATCATCCGCCACAAGAACCGTCATCTCCACCCCAACATCTCCACCAACGACATCCCCACCAGAACGGACATGAACCCGCAGCAGCCACCCCACGAGCGCATCATCCACAGAACCGACATCCCCACCAAGCATCCTCCAACGACATCTCCCACCAGAACCATCCGAACCCGACCCCGACTGCAGCCGCCGCCACAGAACCGACTCCATCATCTAAGCCATCCTCCCAACCACACCCCACGAGAACCTTCATCCACATCCACATCCGTCATCGCAGCTGCCCCACGAGAACTGTCCATCTTTGCAGCGACATCCACCCCAACATTATCGTCCACCAGAACCTTCATCTTCTTCGCGACACCCACCTTCGCGGCTGCCACCACGAGAACCGTCTCCGTCATCTCAGCGACACCCACACCAACTTCATCGCCCACAGGAACCGTTATCTCCTCCGCAACATCCACAATCGCTACAACCGCCACGAGAACCGATTTCGTCATCTCAACGCATCCACATCAACCACAACTCCCACCAGGACCGTCATCTGCATCACCACAACAGCTGCCTCTGGAACGTCATCAAAGCGACATCCTCATCAACGATATCACCCACGGGAACCGTCATCTACTTCGCGACATCCACTGCCACTACAGCCGCCACTCGAACCGCCATCATCATCACAAGGAAACACCCCGCTACCTCTCCCACAAGAACCTTCATCTTCGTCTCAGCATCCACCTCAACAACAACCTCCACTGGAACCGACTTCTACATCGCCGCATCCCCACCAACAACACCAACCACCAAGCGATTCCCAGCATCAACCACAACCGCCTCAAGAAGGATCAAGGCAACATCTACACAAGAAACACCGCATCCACATCCAACATCCAGCAACATCACCCAAGCCACATCCACATCCGTGCCTCCAGGCTCAGTGACGCCAGAAGCAAAAGAAGAGAAGCACCAGCAGAGCCGCGGACGCGAGCTCTGGGCACTGGACCTGTTCTCCGGGACGGGCAGTGTCCGCCGGGCCCTGAGGCAATGGGCTACCATGTCGTGAGTGTCGACTGGGACTCCCGGTGGCACCCCGATGTGGTGGCAGACATCCGGCGATGGGAGTACTGGCAGCAGTATTCCCCTGGTGACTTCGATCTGGTGGCAGCATCCCCACCATGCACCGAGTACTCATCGGCAATGACGACAAGGCCGAGGCGGTTGAGGGAAGCAGATGCGGTGGTGAGGAAGACAAGGGAGATCATCCAGTACCTCGCTCCGGCGAAGTGGTGGATCGAGAATCCCCGGCACGGGCTGCTCCGCAGGAGGCGAGTAGTCCGAGACCTGGCCTTCGTGGACCTCGACTACTGCATGTTTGAAGACTTCGGCTACCGGAAGCCCACCCGGTTCTGGTTACCGAAGGAGATGGCCAGGGACTCACCAACGTGTTGTGCGATGGCCGATGCAAAAGCTCGGTGCAAGGGACAAAGGAAGACGGCGCCACCGGTTCCAGCTGGGAGGCAGGTGCCCCCACAGGTGTCACGAGAGGAGGCGTACAGAATCCCAAGCGGCGTGGTGGAGTACCTGTGCCAAGGCACAGGACCACAAGCAGCGACCGAAGCAGAAGGAGCAGTGCAACAGCCAAGTGCAAGAGGTGACCATCAAGCCGTGGCACGTAAAGCCGGCCCGCTTTCGAGTGGGCAGGATGCAAAGGAGAGGAGGCGGATGCCAGCTGCTGCTGGAAGTGACCGTGGAAGCCAATGGTGAGTGCTACCAAGCAAAAGCGCTCATCGACACCGGAGCCCAGACGTCTCTCTGCCGGAGGGACCTGCTGCCAGAAGCCTGCTTCACGCAGTCCAGCAAGCCGCTGCTGCTCAAGACAGTGAGTGGCGAAGAGCTCAACGGAGGGAAGAACGAGGCCACCCTCACTCTCTCCTTCGAGGCAAGAGAAGAAGGCGTGCCAGTGGGCAGCCAGTGGAGCAGCACCGTCACCGCACACGACGGGGACATCGGCTGCGACCTCATCCTCGGATATCCGTGGTTGAAGGTCAATCGCCTCGACGTGCAGCCGTGGAGAGATGCACTCCAGCTGCATGATCCGCCACGGTGGGTGCTGTGGGCGCAAAAGAACAGCACCGTCCAAGGACAAGGAAGATCGACAGCAACAGTGGTCACCCAGCAAGAGCCGCAACCACACCCAGCATCCTCAACCCAACATCCCCTCCAGCAACCCCTGTCATCAACGGCAACACACATCAAGAGGAAGAAGAGTGTCTGTGGGAAGAAGAAGAAGATGTGGAGGAGCAAATGCTGGCATTGGTGAGAAATGCGGATGTGCATCCCGGAGAGGTCCATGAAGCCGAGGAGGATGAAGGTGCGTCGGATGAGGAGATCTCCGACAACGAGGCACTCCAGGAAGCAGCAAGGCACATCCTCCAAGTGCAGGGCGAGCAGGTGGAAATCAGAGGCGTGGTGCAGTCAGACGACGAGCATCCAGATCCACTGGCATCCAAGCTCCGGCAAGAAATCCTGGATGAATACGCAGGACGCGTCTTCCGGGAAAGAGTGTGGCCAAATCCCCCAGCAAGAGGGACGCATGGCAAGGCCGTGCTCAGGCTGAAGCCAGGTGCAGTGCCAGTGGTGGGCAGAGTGATCCACCTGAGAGGAGAAAGGCATGATGCCCTGAGGGAAATGGAGGCAGAGTGCCGGAAGGACGGCAAGCTGGAACCCGGGAGGGGACCGTGGAGAGCAGCCGCCTTCCCAATAAAAAAGAAAAGCGGGAAGTGGAGACTGGTGTGCGATTACGCGCTCACCAACAAGCAGCTGCAGCCGGACAGCTACCCGCTGCCCCTCACCGAGGAGATCGTGGCCGAGCAAGCAAGATGTGAGCTGTTCAGCACAGTGGACCTCCGGGATGCCTTCCATCAAGTCGCCCTTGACGCCGAGTCCCGGCCAATCACCAACATCCAAATGCCGGGCGGCCTGTGGCAGTGGACGTGGTCCCACAAGGGATCAATGTGGGCCCGGCACTGCTGCAACGGGACATCGATGCGACGTGTGCCGGACTGCAAAGGCACTCAAGGCCGTACTTTGATGACATCATCATCTGCACCAAAAGAAAAGTCGGCCAATCGGAAGAAGACTTCCTGAAGGCCCATGCCGCAGATGTCCGGGAGACGCTGGCAGCCTCGAGCGCGACAAGTGGGTCTCGGACCCCAAGAAGGTCAAGCTGTTCATGCGCCGAGTGGAGTTTGTCGGCCATGTGCTGGGAGGAGGAAGAAGGTCGCCAGCCCCAGGGAAGCTGGCAGCTGTCCAGAAGTGGGAGCTGCCCAAGAACGTCTCCAGCCTCCGGGCATTTTTGGGGCTGTGCAATTATTACAGCGGATACGTGCGAATGTTCGCCGAATATGCGGCACCGCTGCAGGAAAAGCTGAAGCTGCCCCGGGAGCTCGCCAAAGCAGGCAGCAAACACCCGGTGACATGGACCAAGGAGGAAGAGAAGGCATTCGAGCGCCTGAAGCAGGCACTCGTGGCGGACCTCGAGCTGTACCACATGGACCCCACCAAGCCGTTTGTCCTTCGGACAGATGCATCGGACTATGCGGTGGGTGCGGCGCTGGAGCAGTTCCCACTGGTGGAAGGACTCCCGTCCCTCGCGGACATCAAGCCAGGTGCCTCCATCCCCGTGGCCTTCATGAGCCGCAAGCTCACCGATGGCCAACGGCAGAAGTGGGACACCAGGGACAAGGAGACGTATGCAATCGTCTCCGCCCTGGACAAGTGGGCGCCGTACATTCTGGACAACGAGGTGCTGGTGCTGACAGACCACAAGAGCCTACAAGGGTGGTACAAAGAGCATGTCGCAGGAGTCGGCCCACAAGGCCGCCGAGCAAGGTGGCATGCAAAGCTCAACAACTTCCGGCTGGAAGTCATCCATGTGCCAGGCCAAGCAAACACCATCGGAGATGCGCTCTCAAGATGGGCATATCCCGCCAGCCAAGGCTTCAAGGACATCACCTGGCATGGCACCGATCAAGACACGAAAGAAATGCAAAAGCAAATCCAGAAGGAGAAGGAAGAGGAGAGATCGTGTCCAAAGGCCACTCACCCAATCGACACAGCCACCGAAGAAAAGCAAGTATGCATCATACGACTCAAGCACAAAACCACCGAGAACACCGAAGTGGCAGTGACCACCCGAGCACAGATGAAAAAGAACCAGCCAGCACCAACAGCCAAGGGGTCCACCGACATGGAGACGCCAAGCCCAGCACATCAAGACACAGCAAGACCCACCAGACCCACCAGAGAAGCCAGCAGCATGCCAAAGAAAAACGAAAAGCCAGCAGTCCCACAGACCAGCAGCAAATCAGCCAAGGACTCAGTGGAGGACGAGGAGGACGTGGTGGAAATCACAGCACCCACAGCAGAAACACCCAAGGAAAAGGATGCCACAACATCAACCGCCGACCCAACAACCTCATCACCCCATCAACATCCCGAACCTCTATCGTGCAGCCGCAACCTCCGTCTTCCAGCATCCCAGCACCCTTACCATCCTCATCATCACCCGACATCCCAACATCCTCCCCAACCACATCTGCCCCTGATCATCCCATCACCGACCCCGCAGACGCCGAGGAGGACATCGACATCTACACCATGGACTGGGGACCGCACTACGAGAAGTGCCCCAGATGGCAAACCGTGTGGCACGACACCAAGATCGGAGACCCGTGGCCCAAGGGCTACCGGGTTGAACACAAGAGGCTCCTGAAGGATGGGGTCTGGTGCGTGCCAACGGGCCTGGTGGGCAAGGTCCTCAGAGCACAGCATGCCCAAACGGGCCATTGGGCAGGCGAGATGCTGATGAAGGAGGCTCACCGTTTCTTCCAGTTCGCCGACGAGGAGGAGGCAAAGAAGCTGGCCGAGAGGATGCAGAAAATCTGCAGCTACTGCCAAGCAGTGGAACACCCCCATCAGCCGCTGCACCTGAAGGTGACACCGACACCGGTGCCGCCCCACATCATGACCAGCGTCTGCATCGACCTGTTTGTGATGCCCGAGGTGGAGTTCGAGGGCAAGCTGTTCAATGTCGTCGCGGGCTGCGTCGACAGACACAGCGGCTGGGTGGTGGCCACGGCACACCACACGAGGGGGTTGACGGCAGCCAAGGTCGCCAAGGCGATGTACCGCAAGTGGTGGTCGCCCCATGGGATCCCAAGCGTGATCACCTCGGACAGGGGGCCCCACTTCGCAGGAGCGTGGTGGCGAACCATGTGTGCCCTGCAAGGCGTGCGGCACGCTTACTCCCAAGCACACCACCACCCCGCCAACGGCAGAGCAGAGCAGATGGGGGCACAGCTGCAGAAGCAGCTGCGGCACATCCACGAGGAGAAAGGAATTCCGTGGGTGGAAGCACTCCCCATCGCTGTCCAACGCCTCAACGACAAAGAAGGACCAAGCGGGCTGTCACCATATGAAGTGCTCTATGGAAGGCACCGGCCGTATGCTGGTGTCCCCTACGAGCCACCCACCAAGGCCGAAGATGCAGTCAGCTTCTTCGAGCGGCAGAAGCTGGTGGACAAGAAAGTCGCAGACACCGTGAACCAGCTGCATCAAAAAAGACCGAGCAGTTGAACAAGCGACGCAAGGAGTTGCCACCACTGCAAGTGGGCAGCAAGGCGTGGTACCTGCGGCCAAGGGGCAGGCCAGGGGAGAAGCTGGAGAGCTACTGGCTGGGCCCATGCCGCGTGATGGAGAGGAGGAGTGAGCACGGCTACGTGGTGGAGCTGCAGGAAGGAAGGATGCAAGAAGCACACCGGTGCCAGCTGAAGGCGTACACAGAGGGCGATGAAGAGCTGGGATCACCGGTGAAGCTATTCCACTTCAAGCAGGCCCGGTCAGATCCTCCAACCGGGATCGATGAGTGGAACGTCGAAAAAGTGGTGACCCACCGAAGAACGCCAGGAGGAGAGTTGGAGTTCAAGGTGCAGTGGGAAGGTTCCACCGAACTCACCTGGGAACCACTGCACCATTTCTTCCACAGCTACAGTCAGCCCATCGTTGATTACTTCCAGAAGAAGAACCTGAAGGAGGATGTCATGGCCCATCTGGCCAAACACCCAACAGAGGTGTCCAGGGTGTGGCTGTCAGCAGTAGAAGGAGGACCGAGGCAAGACAAGAAGTGGCCACTTGAGTGGGAAGAGCCCCCCACTGAGTGGACATGGGAGGAGAAGGAGGCGAACCAGCAGCTGTGAGGGGCAGAAGCCCCCAGAACCCCAGCGACGGGGCCGCCAGCAAGAGGAGAGACAGCAAAACCGCAGAGACAAAAACACCCCACCAGCACAAGAGAAAATGGCGAAGAGCCACCACAGCACCCAACGAGAAACGGGAGAGACCGACACCAGCCGAGGGAACAGCAAGCCAGGAAGGGGAGAGCCCCAAAAACGCCCAAGCCCACGCAGGCCAAAAGAGAGGCCCACCATAGGCGCCCGGTCGGGTCCACCTGGCCTAGTCAACGGCAGAAGCGGCAACCTCAACATAGCTCCCACCTCCAACAGCACCCTCAGCTTCCAGCTTCCCCAACCTCTCCCCACAACCCATACATCAGCTCCGTACCCCAGTGCCACCCCAATCCCGCAGCCCCGCAGTTCCCCTCACCTCAGCCTCCGACCCACCGACCCGTCTCCCACCGCACCGCACCGCAGCACACCGACCAGTCACCACGCAGCACCGCCCGAACACGTGCCCCCATGGCACGTCCCACCCCATGCACGGTACCATGCGACCCAACGCAGCCGTGCGTGCCCGTGTGGCACCGAGCCCGAGCCTGCCTCACCCAGGTCTGACGGTTCGTACCCAGGCTTCCCAGTGACCCGTCCCTCGCATCCCAGGCGGGTAGGGGGCCCACCACCGGAGGGACCGGCCCTAAAGGCCCAGCCGGCCCACGGTGCGACCTGGCGGACCGGACCCAGCCGGCCGCCGCCCGTTTGCCCCGGCTACCCAAGCCTGAGGGGGGCGGGGGGGAAAGCGGAAAAGCCTGCTGCCAACCTGGGGTGAGTAAGGGGGTTTGGGCAGTACCATCGTTTTGTTCAATCTGCATCGTTTACCGTATCGTTTTATCTGCATCCTGGTGCCCATCGTCAGATTTCTCAATTCAACAGTGCAGCGCAGCTGTGGCAGTGCGGTTCGGCGAGCAGCACAGGAGGCTGTGGTTGACCCTGTGGTGAGGGTTGACCCTGGACCGCACCTTTTCCCTGTCTCACTCTTTCTTTCCTGGACCACCGAACCCCCTAACCCCGGCCTCAAGGAAGGCCACGGCACCCCGGCCCAGGTGGGAAGGGGCGCCAGGCAACAGCGGGGGCAAGAGCAGGCACGCCACCCGCAGAGCATGCACACCCCAGGCGCCACGAGCGCACCAGCCAGCCAGGGGCAGGGTACCCCCCCCAGCCGGCAGACCCAAGCGCGCACCAGCCAGCCAAAGGCAGGGCACCCCCCCCCAGCCAGCCAACCAGCGGGACCCCCCCCGAGCCAGCCCGGGAGGGGACACCCAACCAAAACCCCCCAGGCAGCCAAAAGGCCCGGGAGAGCCCAGGAGAGCCAGAGCCAAAGACAGGAGACCAGCCACCCCCACCCCCACCGCAGGACGAGCGGGGAACCCAGAGCCAAGCAGCAAGACGAGCCCCACGACAAAGGCCCCACGAACCACGAGGGGCAAACCAGAAGCGGGGCAGACCAACGAGCCCAGAGGGGCCAAGCCAGCAAAGGGGCCCGGAGGGGGCAGGCAGGCCAGACACCCCCCGGCCCAAGAGAAGGGCAGCCCAGAGAGCGCGCACGCCCCCCCCAGCACAGGGAAGGGCAGCCACGCCGCGCGCACACCCCCCACACGCAAGGCAGCCCAAGACACACAGCGAGCACGCCCCAGCGCACAAGGGGCAGGGCAGCCCAAAGCCGCGCACAACACGCGAGCCCCCCCCCAGCGCACAAGGGGCAGGGCAGCCCAAAGCCGCGCACAACACGCCCCCCCCAGCGCACAACGGGAGACCGCACGCGCCCAGGCAGCCCCCCCCCACGGGGGACCAGACCCGGCAGACCCCCCCGGGCACGAAGGGGGCACCAAACCCCCCAGGGCAGCCCAAAAGAAAGAAACCGCCCCCCCCCAGGGGGCGGCCAAAAAAAAAAACCGCCCCCCCCCAGGGGCGGCCAAAAAAAAAAAAACCGCCCCCCCCAGGGGCGGCCAAAAAAAAAAACCGCCCCCCCCAGGGGCGGCCAAAAAAAAAAACCGCCCCCCCCAGGGGCGGCCAAAAAAAAAAACCGCCCCCCCCCAGGGGGCGGCCAAAAAAAAAACGCCCCCCCCCAAGGGCGCCAGGCCAGGAGCACGCACACCAGCCAAACCGACCAGCCAAACCCAGGAGGCAGCCCGCCTCTGCCACACGGAGGCCTGCCCCCAGCCGGATTGTCCGCCGCGGGCAGACGATCGAAGGGCTGAGAGCTCCAACCAGGCTTCCGTGGAGGCAAGCGGCGCGGCCCAGGCCGAGCGAGGCACGCCCCCCCCGGCCAAGGGCGAGCCCAAGCACGCCCCCCAGGCCCGCCGGGGAGCGCACATGCCTTACCCACTCCCTGGCCGCAGCCTGCAAGTCAACCCAGACGACATCCTCACCCACCAGGCTGCCAGCGCTCCGAACAGGGAGTGGGCGGTCGGTCGCACACCCAACCCGAGCCCACAGAGCCCCGCCCGCAGCCGGTTCCACCGCTGCGGCGGGAAGCCACACAGCGCTCCGCGCCCGGGGCTCTGTGGAGGGACGGCGGAGCCAAAGCCGACCCCCAGGCCGAAGTTCCCTCAAACGGCCCCATCTTGCTTCCCTCAGTTATAACGTTCCTTTCCTTTTTTTGTACATAGTGCACTCGATGCCTGGTGCGCACCGCTCCCGCCCCCCGCCGCCGGGGTAAGCCAAAGGCAGGCGAGGCCGGCGCCTCGGTAGGAAGGGGAGTGTGGGCGGCGGCGGCCTGAGCGCATGCGCACACAAAGTAGCGGAACCCTCCGCTACTACCTGACCACCCCCTTTCTGCATTTGCCTTCCGCAGGCTCCCTTGTTTCCATGGATTCAATCTGATTTGTGCATTGGAATTCAATTTTCAAGTTCAATTGTTCAATTCAATCAAATACAAAGATTTCAAAGAAACCAAAGGAAACTGCCAAAGGAGAAATTACCTTCAAGGAGATCAAAGAAAACCTCAAGGAATTGGCCTACCAGGAGCGCCCCAAGGCAATTTCAAAGGTACTTGCTGGATTTGGCTGGGCTAAGTGGCTATAAGGGTGGGAAGCACCCCCTGAAAACCCCTAGCACCCAGGCTTTTCCGCCCCCCCTCTGTCCCCCCTCAATTTCCCCCCTGCGAGGGCCCACCTAAGCGGCTCCGCAGACCCCCAGAGGCATCGCAGGAGGCACCCCCCTCCACTCCGCCGCCGGGAATACTAAAAAATGGATCCCAACCCATTCCAAGCACCCACGGAGCTTCCCAGGGCCTCCGTGGGGGCTGAGCCCACCCGCGCACCCCCCCTCGCCGGATCCGTGACCCGGGACCCACCCTGCCGGAACCCCAGCGAGACCGGGACCCCCCTGGGAAACTCGGTAGCCGAGGCTTACAACCCTACCACAAACAACAACCCATTCCTCACAGCACCACTCTGAGGTGAACCTTCAGATCACCGGCCTAGGCCCAGCACTCGGAGGCCCCACCCAGCGATGCCCGCAATCCCCTACGGGGACCCCCCATAACATCTACGTGGGAGCTCCCACGGGGGATGCCCAACGCAGAAGCCCTAGCCCTGCTGTTCCCAAGTACAAATGATTTTGATCTCGATAGCCCTCGGATCGAACCCCCACACCACGGAAAGGAAAGCCAACCAGAAATCCCTTTTCCCCCGTTCCATCGCTCGATGAAGCCCCATCAGTGCTGCCTCCACCCTTCTCCCCCACCGACTCCGACCCAAACCAATACCTCCATCTTCTCCATCCGTCCCCCACCTTCCTCCTCCTACACCCGCATCCCCCATCCTTCAGCCCTCATCCCCCCTGTCCTCCCCGACATCCCACGTCCGGACCCAACCGACGGACCGCAGCCCACCCCAAGGGTGCCGAGACGAGGGTTGCGGACCCGTTCTCCTCTGGGGCCACTTCCCGGCCCCAGAAGGTCCCGAGACTCTCCCAGAGGAATGGGAGCACAGGAGACAGAGAGCAGGAGCAGTGGGAGGAACAACGGTGGAACCATGGGGTCTGAAGGAGAAATGTGGCCTAGTTAGGGTGACTACGAGCAGGATGAGGTTTCAACGACATCAAGGCGATGCGGCACAACAGCAAAAAGACATCGAGGCAGTCAAACGACAGATCACCGCATGCGACACTGCAGTCAATCTCGTCCGCGAGCTCGCTACACGTGCGTTGACGTTTCGATGCGATGCGCGGCAGAGACCACAACGCTGCACGAGCCCGCGAGCGCTGCGCAAAACCGCGATCACACAGAACGAGGTTCGCTTCGCCATAGTGGAACGAGATGTCCAAGGGTTGAAGGAGCAGATAAGACCGAGACGGCATCATCATCCACCAAGGGTGCAGCCATCGACACCACGACAATACACGCAACCAGCATGCACGATGCGCGAATCACCGTCGTCGAAGGTGGAAACAGTAAGTGAAAGAGCGACATCCGGTCCGTAGTGGAAATGATGCGGCGCGAACACAAGCAGCAAGCAGCAAAAGGATCACTAAAACCACAACAACCATCCAATCCCGGAGATGGAAGTAGCAATGAACAGAATGACAGTGCCGTACCAAGAAATTAAACAATCGAAAGAGCGATTGAAATGGCAACGGTGCAGGAAGTGACGGCGATCAAGATGGATGTGGAGGCGATGAAACAAGCACAGCAGACACAGGTTGCGGTGATGGTGAAAGAGATCCAGGAGATGAAGCAAAAAACAACAGACAACGCAACTCCAACAACCGACCACATCCGACACCCTCATTCAGGAACTGCTTCGTCAAGGTGCAGGCCCTCGAGCAGAACAACAAGCAGTTAAAGCACGAGACAACGGAGTACACCCGGAAGCTCGAGATCCAGTGTGCACGACTTCCACCACCTTGTGGCCAGGGTACAAGCCTGCAGGGCTCCATGGCCCGAGCCAAAGATGAGAAGGGCAAAGACCTTCTCCGGCTGAGCAAGAAGGTCGAGGTGACGGACGAGCACTGGCAAAAGCCATGGAGCGGGTGGATAAAAAGATGCACGAGGAGATCAAACGACTTCAACTCCCACAACAACCACTCCAATCAACGGAGGAGGAGAAGGACGGCATCAACAGTTGCGGGAGAGAGTGCTCCATGGGGAGGGAGCGTTCTCCAAGGTGATCAAGGAGACAAAGACACAGCTCAGGGAAATACAGAGACATCCAGCTAATCCGGCAACAATCACGCCCCAATATCAGCTGCAGTGAACAGATGGAGCGAGAAGTGCAGGATCTGGCGAGACAAGTCGCACGGCTACAGCTCAGCACAACTATGCCCATCAAGGAACGACACATCTCCCACGAAGAATCCGTCAACGTGCAGAGGCCCACACTTTCCCGTCCCAACCATACCCAGAAATACAAGCACGACAACAATCTTCGATTGCGGTGAGACGGCAGCTGAGGTTGGCGAGAAGGGGCACGCGATCAATGGTGCAAGGGTGAAGCAGTGACACCAATCCAGTTCAAGCAGTGATGCCAATGACGCAAGTGACACAGCCACACAGGAGCACAACCGGAACGGCGGTGCGGGGGTGGAAGTTACCATCGCCCCAGTGCAAGCACACACCGTCAGTGGACAACTCCGGCTCCTGCCTCCACAGCTCCCGGAGTCCATCAGCGGCAGACATCCCGGAAGGTTCAGCAGGATTGCAGAAGACTGGCCAATGTGGAGAAGAAAAGTGGATTCCGTTTTTTCCGGAAACGGAAGGGCCGATGCCAGCAATGACCGATGCACAGCGATTGGCGTCGCTGCGAAGTGCACTTGACGAGGCCGAGGCTCTCTGGTAGACCAAGAGCTGGAAGCCAATCTGGACCTTGGGTATGAAGAGTACTAGGCGCGTCCTCGACCTGGAGTTCGGGGCGGAGGATAAGGAGGTCCTCCGCCGCAAGCCCCACGGGGCTGAATTCAGCACACGCGGGCAAGCCAACAGAGAAGTCGTGGCTTGAGCTCCACATCAGATGATGACCCTGGCTGGGCAACTAGGCGATGTCAGTGATCAGAGCTCAGTCGCCTGTTGATGATGGGATCCGTGGCGAAGAAACTGGCGATGGAGGAGGACAACAAGGACAGACAGGGGCACCTTGGTGCTCGATGGGCAGCCAACGATGCAGGCCACAGAGGAGGTGGAGAACATGGTGCAGGCGGAGACCGGAATGAGACCGCTTGCCGTGCGGCGATTCGGCAAGCGAGTGAAGGTGACACCCCAAGGAGAAGAGCACCCGCACGCCATAAAGATGCTGTATGAAAGGCAGCGGCTCCAAGGCGGGAGCGTTGTCAAGGTTTCCCCAGACAACGCGGAATGGGTCCGAAAGAAATCAACGAGCTGATGACTCGCTGGCTCCGAACGGAGCAAAGGATCGCCAATGTACCAGAGACGCAGCAAAGTTCCGGCCCCAAAAGGCAAGACCATCGGCCACAGCCGCGGCGGCACCGGGAAGTGGATGCAGAGTGGGATGGTGCGGAAGAAGAAGAGGAAGAAACCTCCGGCTAGTGGGAAAAGGAAACAAACGGCAAGAGAAGAAGACCCCGACACCTCCAAAGGTGTCCGAGAAGAAGGAGGAGCAACCGACAAACACGGTGCAACCCGAACCACAGTGCACCCAAAGTGCACTTTCACTGCCACCGGCGCTGAAGGAGGAGATAGACAACCAGAGTGGTCATCATCGGGCAGTGGCAGAATGCACGTACCAAGGCGGAGCGTCGTGGAACAACTCGTGGGATGGGCAAAGGAAAGGGCAACCACAGTGGTCAAAGGGAGGAGATGGTAAAGGTGGTGGACAAGACAAGGGTAGCAAAGGCAAGGGCAATGAGAAAGCAAGAGAAAAGGAAAGGGAGATGGAAAAGGAAAATGGAGGAAAAGATGGCGACCGGGGGAGGAGTGTCGCCGCAGTGTAGGAGTGGGAGGAGTGAACGGGCCGCCCAGGCCTTAGGGGAGGAGGCCTGGGCAGGCAGTCAAATCACCGAGACGGAGACTGGCATGAGGAAGTGCACGAGGTGAGAACCGTGCAGGTGTGCTCTACCACCCTGTCCAGGCATCGAGAGGAGGAAGGATAGCAGGTGGTGGAGAAAAAGAAAAGGAACAACAAGCAAAGACAATCACATCCGACGACATGACCCGACACAGATCAACGCCCAAAATGAAGGAAGGAAGATGAAGGGGAGATATCTCCGCCAAGGCAATGGCAGAGATCAAAAACAAACAACATCACTCTAAGGTAAAAGGAAGTAGGAGGGAAACAACAACCTCATCACGACAAGCACCTCAAGGGTCGACATCAGGCACACAACACCCTCCCCGCGACACCAACCGGCTCCACAACAAGAAACGCAACACCTACCCCAAAGAAAGCAACATCCACACCACGACACCGACCGGCTTTCAAGGCACCCAAGAAGCCTGACAGCCACGCGACAGCCCGACAACAAGCGACCAGAAACCTGGCAGCCACTCCACGAGCAGCGTCCGCCACAAGAACCGTCATCCCCACCCCAACATCCCCACCATCGACATCTCTCACCAGAACGCTCCTCTAACCCGCTGCAGCCACCCCACGAGCATCAGCCGCAATAAGAACCGCATCTCCACCCCAGCATCTCCACCATCGACATTTCCCACCAGAATTTACATCCAACCGGACCCCGACTGAAGCCGCCGCCACTAGAACCGACACCATCATCCAAGCCGTATCCTCCCAACGACCACTCCCACCAGAACCTGCATCCTCACCGCAACGACCACCTAGACAGCAGCTAACCGACAAACCCGCATCATCAATCAACAGCGACATCTACTCCAAACGTCCACTAGAACCTTCATCTTCTCCGCGCGTCCACCATCGCCGCTTGCCGCCACGAGTACCGACTCAATCATCTAAACCCCCCCAAAAAATAAACCCGGGCCTCATTTTTGGGTCCGTTGCTAGAATCCTCCAGGGGGGGTCTTATTTTTTGGGGTGGTCTTATTTTGGATGTTTTCTTGACCGACCCGGGGCCGAAAACCCCGTCATTTTTCAGGTTCCCAAAAACACTAAAATTTTCCTTCGCGGCTTCGAGTAATTGACATTTACCATGTTTTTTTGCACTTCCAAAATCTGAGAACTTTTGAAACTTCATCATTTTTGTCTATTGAAATTGGGGTTTTTGGTAATTTTTTCATGGAAATTTTCACCGTCGCTGGCGCTTCGCGCCGTCAAGGGTGTCTTTTTTTAGGGAGGGGTGTCTTATTTTAGATTTTTGCTCGATCGGCCAGCGGGGGTCTTATTTTTGCGTGGGTCTTATTTTGGTGGGGTCTTTTCTGGGGGGGGGGTTAAGCCAGATCCACACCAAAACCACAACTTCCCACGAGAAGTTTCATCCACATCACGACATCCGTCATCGCAGCCGCCTCCACGAGAACCGTCTTCGTCATTGCAGCGACAATCCACCCCAACATAATCACCCACCAGAAGCTTCATCTTCTTCGCGACACCCACCTTCGCGGCTGCCACGAGAACCGTCTCCATCATCTCAGCGACACCCACTAACTTCATCGCCCACAGGAACCTTTATCTTCTCCGGAACATCCACAATCGCTACAACCTCCACGAGAACCGATTTCGTCATCTCAACAGCATCCACATCACCACAACTCCCACCAGGACCGTCACCTGCATCACCACGACAGCTGCCTCTGGAACCTTCCTCAAAGCGACCTCCACATCAACGATATCACCTCCCGGAAACGTCATCTACTTCGCGACACCCACTGCCACTACAGCGCCACTCGACTGCCATAATCATCACAAGGAAACACCCCGCTACCTCTCCTGAAGGAACCTTCATATTCGTCTCAGCATCCACCTCAACAACAAACTCCACTGGAACCGACTTCTTCATCGCCGCAATCTCCACCAAACAACACCAACCACCAAGCGATTCCCAGCATCAAGCAGAACCGTCTAAAGAAGTATCAAAAGTAACATCAGCCACACGAAACACCGTATCCACATCAAACATCCAGCAACGTCGCCCAAGCCACATCCACATCGTGCCTCCAGACTCAGTGACCACCAAAGCAAAAGCAGAGAGCACCAGCAGAGCCGCGGACGCGAGCTCTGGGCACTGGACCTGTTCTCCGGGACGGGCAGTGTTCGCACGGGCCCTCGAGGCACTGGGCTACCATGTCGTGAGTGTCGACTGGGACGCCCGGTTGCATCCGATGTAGTGGAGGACATCCGGCGATGGGAGAACTGGCAGCAGTATTCCCCCGGTGACTTCGATCTGGTGGCAGCATCCCAACCATGCACCGAGTACTCATCGGGAATGACAAAGAGGCCGAGACGGTTGAGGCAAGCAGATGCGTTGGTGAGGAAGACGAGGGAGATCATCTAGTACCTCGCTCCGGCGAAGTGGTGGATCGAGAATCCCCGGCACGGGCTGCTCCGCAGGAGGCGAGTAGTCCGAGGCCGGCCTTCGTTGACCTCGACTGCAGCATGTTTGAAGGCTTCGGCTACCGGAAGCCCACCCGGTTCTTGTTACCGAAGGAGATGACCAGGGACCTCACCAACGTGTTGTGCAGTGGCCGATGCAAATGCTCGTGCAAGGGGACAAAGGAAGACGGCGCCACAGGTTCCGCTGGGAGGCAGGTGCCCCACAGGGTGTCACGAGAGGAGGCGTACAGAATCCCAAGCGGCGTGATGGAGTACCTGTGCCAAGGCGCAGGACCAGAAACAGCGACCGAAGCAGAAGGAGCAGTACACAACAGCCAAGTGCAAAAGGTGCCATTAAGCCATGGCATGTGAAGCCGGGCTGCTTTCGAGTGGGAAGGATGCAAAGGAGAGGAGGCGGATGCCAGCTGCTATGGAAATGACCGTGGAAGCCAATGGTGAGTGCCGCCAAGCAAAAGCGCTCATCTGTCACTGCCGGAGGGACCCGCTGCCAGAAGCCTGCTTCTCGCAGTCCAGCAAGCCGCTGCTGCTCAAGACGGTGAGTGGCGAAGAGCTCAACGGACGGAAGAATGAGTCCACGCTCACTATCCATCGAGGCGAGAACCGAAGAAGGCGTGTCAGTGGGCAACCAAAGGAGCCGCACCGTCACCGCGTACGACGGGGACATCAGCTGCGACCTCATCCTCGGATATCCGTTGTTGAAGGTTAATCGCCTCGACGCGCAGCCGTGGGAGATGCACTCCAGCTGCGTGATCCGCCACGGTGGGTGCTGTGGGCGCAGAATAACAGCACCGTTCAAGGACAAGGAAGATCGACAGCAACGGTGGTCCCCCAGCAAGAGCCGCAACCACACCCAGCATCCTCAACCCAACATCCCTTGTAACCCCTGTCGGCAACACGACATCCAGAGGAAGAAGAACGTTTGAGAGAAGAAAGAAGAAGATGTGCAGGAGCAAATGCTGGAATTGTGAATAAGATGCGGATGTGCACCACCGGGGAGGTCAATTAAGCCGAGGAGGATGAAGGTGTGTTGTTGAGGAGATCCTCCGACAACGAGGCACTCCAGGAAGTAGCAAGGCACATCCTCCAATGCAGGGCGAGCAGGTGGAAATCAGAGGCGTGCTGCAGTCAGACGACGAGCATACAGATCCACTGGCACTCAAGCCGCGGCAAGAAATCCTGGATGAATACGCAGGACGCTCTTCCGTGAAAGTGTGTGGCCAAATCCTCCAGCAGGGGGACGCAAGGCAAGGCCGTGCTCAGGCTGAAGCCAAGTGCAGTG
>CAAHFI011434424.1:0-10437 GCA_900893395.1 Euglena gracilis
TCGGGACTTGCCCCCCCCCTCCACAATTGGGAGAAATCCCAGAACTACCTTGGTCCGCTGAAATGCGGTTGGTGTTGTGGGCCTGTCCTGGCCCTGCCACTAGGCATCTGTTTTTGGAATCGGCCATCCTGGCCTTGGTATTGTTGGCCACCCTGGCCTTTGTTCCATCGGCCACCATGGCCATTGCTGTTGTGGCCGCCATGGCCCAGCTTGCTGCTGTTGCCGCCCTGGCCCAGCTTGAACAAGGTTTTGGTGTAACTGGCATATGGGCTTCCATGGCCCTTGCCGTAGTGGCATGACAGCTGTCTTGGCTTTTGTGTCCTTCGGGTTTTCCTGACCACTGTCTGCCAAAGTCTGTGGCTGTCACTGGGTGGGTTTTTAGAAACTTTTTCTGGGGGGGATGGGACAGCCACGGATCGACACGGTTGCACTGCGCCGTCAGGTTGTCCAGATGTAGAGGCAGCAAGTTCTGGTTGTTCAGCGATGCTCTTCGTGTTGGCAATTGCATTTTTCATTGAAGTCTTGAAATTGTTAACAAATTCTGATTTGATATTCTCTACGAGCGTCGCCTTCCAGATAATTCGATTCACTTAACTCTTTCAAATTCAATTGTCAAGGTTCTTGAACTGAAGTTCCTTTCTTCTGGGTAGTCGAAGGGCAAATTAAGAATCAGCCAACTCCAGCAAAAAAAAGCGGCACCACCCCCCCAATCATTTCTCCATCACAAACCCCATCAGGAGAAAAGGATTGTCCTCCAGAGGGCCCCCAAGATTATCAATGGGCATGGCGCCCAAGATCAACGAGAAGTCAATGGGGGCTATCAAAACATCAAGAGGACCAGTGGGGCCACAATTATCATCACCATCATCAACAATTTCAAGGCCACTGGGGCCATCAGTCATCAGAAGGGGAAAAACCCCAGAAGCTAAAAGACTGTCCCCCAGCAGGGGGTTTCAATGTACGGTGGCAGCCCCAGGAGGATGCCCCCAAAGGGGCAGTGGAGGACAAGGGGGGAAACCCCCCTCAACATTCTTTGTCAATGCCCATGGCAGGGGCAAACCAAAACAAGGGGGAGACCCAAAAATGGGCCCCTATGGCATGTCAATCAACAACACCAATGACAAAGTGGAGAAGCAGAGAGACTGTGAGCAGAGCATGCACACCCCCCCAGCCACCCTTAGAGAATGCTCAATCCCCAGGGGCATCAGGGGTGCAATGTCCAACACCCCCCACCCAGCACCCAGAAAAGGATCTGGTTGGGAAGATATATTTCATGGAGGAGAAATGGGGACACACCTTCCTGCAACAGAGACTTCAGAAAGGTCTAAAATGATGGACAAAAAATGCACCCCCAGCAACATGTCAATTGATACAAAATGGAATTCGACCCACATGGGTGAATCCCCCAAAATTGTCCACCCACCCAAAACCCAGAGACAACCTAGACCTGAACCAGGCAGAAAAAATTCTGCAGGATTACGAAAAAATTGGGTCAGTGAAGCGATTTTGGGTTTCAGGAACCCAACATTTGATCCCATGGTTATTAATTTCAAAACCAGAAGGGGGAACAACCAAATGAGGATGATCAGCGACTGCAGAGAAATAAATAAGCAGTTTCAAGTAAAACCATTCAAGCTGGATCATATCCAGCACATTTTTTCAGCTTTGGAAAAAGGCCAATGGGCAGCAAAAATTGACCTAAAGGATGCCTATTTTCATACTCCATTAGGTCCTGGCCTAAGGTCATTTTTAAGGCATCAAGTGGGGGGGGGGCAGACGTGGGAGTTTCAAACAGGCTGCTTTGGGCTGAATGTAATGCCCCAATTTTTCATGTCAGTCATGAAAACCTTCGAAAACTGTGGAGAAAAAGAGGCATCCAGGTGTTTATTTACCTGGAGGACATTTTGCTAGTGGCCCCACCCAAAACGTTTTACAAAATTACCTGAAAACAGTTTTCAAAGATTTGCTGGATTCTGGGTTCAAAATCATGAGAAAAAGTCCACCTTCCAGCCCACCCAAGTGGTAACTGCGGACTTTTTGCCTGACCGCTTACCTTACCAACTGCCGAACTGACTTTTGTATTCCTAATTCAAACATTTACCCCCGCAGACTGCTGGCTCTGGTATCATGTCTTCTCATTGATTTGCGTCTTTGGGACAATTGGGATATCAAGAAAATTGGGAATCCGAGGATTTCAAGAAAAACAAAAGAATATTCTGAGACGTCCAAAGTTGGTAGCAGAGGTTTGTTGTTCCAGTCGTCCAAGACGTCTTCGAGGAGAATCAACATTGTTTCACTGGTTGTTGAAGTTCCAGAAGTTGGAGTTCCTGAAGGCAAGGTTAACCGAGTTGCTGGTACAGAACAACACCTTCAACAGGAAGTTGACATTGAGGCTGTGGTGAACAAGTTCACAGTGGAGAGTTTGTCAACAGTTGTTTTATTGGTTACTTGGTTGAGGAAGTTTGTAAGTGGTGCTGTTCACCTTGCTGTCCAGAACAAGATCCTGTTTGAGGCAAGATCTTCATCATCTTGCTGACCTGGTCCTGAACCCAGTGGTTGGTTTTCTGTTCTGGTTTCTTCAGTTTTTGTTTGTTTTTTTGGGTTGGCCAGTGTTTCTCCGAGTTTTCAGAGCCAGTGGTTGAGTTGATCTGCAGAAATGTCCTCCATTGCATATTTGGAAAGAAGGTTGCAAGAATTGGAAATCAAATCAGCCAGCAGCAGGCAGTCTGTGTTTACCCCTGTGAACCCCATCACCCAGGTTGAAACCTTTCTGAAGCAAATTGTGGAACCAAATTCCAGCAACCCCAGACAAAGTTCAACACAAAGTTCAAGATTACCCCCTGTGAAATTACCAGAGTTTGATGGTGCAAATTGGCCAGAGATTTTGAAAGATTTTGGCAGATGGTTGAGGTTAACTGGTGCATTTGCATTTGGAAATGTCCAGAAAAAGGATTGGCTGTTGGAATGCTGCACCCCCAAGGTGAAAAAACTGGTTGAAAAAGTGATGGATGAGAATGATGATTTCGAAAAAGTGCGGTTGGAAATTGAAAAATTGTTCCCAACACTGGAAAATGACATGACTTTGAGGTCTGCCATTGAGGAATTGCCAGCACTTTCACAGAACCCTGAACCGAAAGACATCAAAAAAATTTTCATTGAATTGGACAAGTTGATGGCCAGGTTGAGCCCCCAGTCCATGAGTGAACAACAAACGTTTTTGGTTTTGCTGAGGAAATTACACCCCAGAATGTATGCAGACATCAGGGCAGACAGATTTTACAAACATCGTTCTGAGACATTCACGGATTTGAGAAAAACAATTTTGGATAAAAGTTCTGAAGATAGGTTGGAGAGGAATTTGCTGAAAAAAGAAAATCTCAGACCATTGATTGAAAGACCCCCTGATCAATCTGAAAAAGCTGGTGAAAGTGTCCCAGAATCTGGAAAAGGTGTAAAATCTGGTGGAAAAGGAAAAGGCAAAGGAAAAGGCAAAGGCAAAGGTGAAAGAAAAGTTGATGACACCCCAGCCCCACGATTTGGAGCCACAATTTTCTGTCGATTTTGTCACAAAAAGGGGCATTATGAAGACAGATGTTGGTCAAAGAAAAGTTTGAGAAAAAGAAGGCAACAGCCCAGAAGGGGGCAGGCAAAGGGACCCCTTCGGTTCAACCCCAGGGAGTGCAAACCCAGGTTACCCCCCAGGGTGAGAACCCCAAAAAGAGAAAAGCTGATGCTTTGCAGTTGCTCCAGATGGTGTGTAAAACTTATCTTTTGCCAGTGAAGGTTTATGGAAAGGAAATTCAAGCCATTTTGGACACAGGGGCAACCATTACTGCAGTTTGTAAGAAATGTGTTCCTGAGAATAAAATTCGGCGGAGTGCTGCGGAACCCCTGCAGATCGGCACCGGGGAGTACATCTTTTCCGAAGGAGTGTGTGGGGTGAGTTTGGAGTTGGCGCAAAAAACGCTACGACATAAAGCGGTTGTGGTTGAAACAAATGCCTTCGAGGGAGTTTTGGGGACTGACTTTACAGAAAGTGACTTTTTGTTGGAGGGTTGCTGACCAGACCCCCCAGAATCATCATCGATGGTGAGGAGTTTTTACTTCAGAGCCATGATGGGGACCACACCATCAAAAGAATTTTCAGACTTTTCAAGACAGAAAGCTACACTTTGGTGAAGCCAGTGAAGTCAAAAGCTTTGGATAAATTGAAGATTTCTAAGGGTCAGATTTGCATTGATCTTTTTGCAACCACCTGAACCACACACCGTGTTTGTACATGACAAAAGGGAATTCAGCCTACAGGTATTCATGGGAAAAGTTGTTGTGTGACATTGGTGCTTCCAACTTTCTGTGGGCAAACCCCCCCTTCAGCCAACTAAGCAAAGTGGTGACTAAGTTGTGCCTTGAAGAAACAAAAATGGTCCTGGTACACCCAGACTGGGTGGTCCAGTACTGGTCCCCCCTTCTGGAAAGGGTGACAGTGGCCAGGGTGAAAATTTCAAGTGGGGTTCCCTTGTTTGTGGGTGACAGGTGCAAAAAGGTGCTGCCCTCCCCCCTGTGGAACACTTTTGTGAGTGTGGTGGACACAGTGCAATTCAAAGTGGATTTTGAGCTTTTGGACCCCAGAATTGTCAGTTGGCTCAGGAAAGTGTCAAGAAATTGCAGTTTAGATGAACTGAGAGGTGAGATTCGAAAGTACCCCACAGTGGATGATGAAATCCAAGTGGATTTCCCAGTTCTTCCTGATGTCCCCCCCCCAGCAGCAGGCACCCCAGCCTGCCTGTCCACCTGCAGAACAGCAAGTTTTTGAAAGTCCAAGTTTTTCTTTGGAGAATGTTCCCCCCAAGGAATCAGAAGAAAAGGTGAAATAATGGTTGGACAATGTGGTGGTGTTTGAACCAACGAGTGAGCATGACAACATCAATTTTTTGGCTTAATTGACAAAGGACATTGAAAGTGAGCTGAGTCTTTTTCAGGAGGTGAGAAAAGATGTGGAGGTGATGTTTTTCCAGCTGTCCCAGCCTGTGGAAGATGTTCAGTTTGCAAAGCCTGTGAAGACCCCCAAGGCAACAATCAAGATGGATGAACTCAAAAGCATTTCCCAAGTTTTACATGAAAAGTTTTGGACTTTGGAGGGCCAGAAAAAGGCTGATTAAAAAAGCAGCAAATTGTTTACTGAGAATCTGAGTGGAGAATTTGAGAAAGAAGTTGAAAAATTCAGAGACCACCCCAGGTTGTATGAGCTTTTGGTGAAATTTTCTGATGTTTTTGGACCATTGCCCACAATTTCTGAGTCTTCCTCCCTGCCTGTTTTGATGGACATTGAGCTGAAGCCTGAATGGGAAGGCAAACCCCTAAGGCAAAAGTGTTGGCCCATGCCCCAGGAGGATGAAAAAGAAATTGACCTTCAGTGTGAAGAATTGCTAAAGTCGGGGTTGATTGAGCAATTCCCAGTTGGTGAAATCACCCAGGTGTGCAGCCCCACATTTTTGGTGGACAAAAAAGGGTCAAGTGCCAGAAGGATGGTCATTCATTATGGAAAATTGAATTCCAGAAGCAGAGCACATGCAGGTTTTTTGCCTAACATGGAAATTCTGATTGAAAGTTTGGCCAAGTGTCGGTTCAAAAGTACCCTTGACATGAGGAGTGGGTATTGGCCAATCCCAATCACAAAAAGAGCGGCAAATTTGTCTGCATTTTGCATTCCTTCAGGGGGGTTTTTTCGTCCAAAAAGAATGATTTTTGGGTTGATGGATGCGTCAGGAATTTTTCAGGGGCGGATGGAAATTCTAACCTCCCAATGCAGAACGGATTTGAGGGTGAGAGAGATTTTGAAAGATGGACACCTGGCTTCTTTTTTTGATGACACAGGGGTTGGTGAAAACTCTGAGGAGGATCATTTGTATCTTTTGGAAAAGTGGTTCGAAGTTTGCAGAAAGAACCAAGTGAGAATCAAGTTGAGCAAATTTTCTTTCCTGAATCAGACCACTGACTGCTTGGGGAATGTGAAATGGAGGTGGACTGAAAAGGAGGAGAGTTGTTTGAATGCTTTGAAAAGGAAGTTGTCTTCTCTTGATGTTTTGGGTACCCCCAGGAGTTCAGGAGAGATTGTTTTGGTGACTGACAGTTCGGATTTGGGAGTTGGTTCTGCTTTGCTTCAGTGGCAAACCCTCCAACAAACACAAATTCCTGAGAATTTTCGAACAAGTGGTGTGAAGGTGGATGGAACTCTGAAAAACAACTACCCCAGTGAAATGAGGTTGGTGCCCTTGGGCCACTACAACTGGAAATGGAGTGAGGCAAGAAAAAAATACACCACCTGGGTAAAGGAAATTTTGAGTGGTGTGCTGACCATTGCTTCACAAACAAGGATTTTGCAAAATCTGCCAATTGTGTGGATGACAGACAATTGAGGCAGCCACCTCTTTTCTGAAGGGTGAACCCCCCCCTCAACAAAAGGCTGAGAAGGATGTATGTGTTTTTGAACCAGTTCAAACTGAATATCGTTCATGTGGCAGGTTGCAAAAGTGAATTGTGTGATTTTCTGTCTCATGCTGATTTTGAGAACAAATTTGAAATTCGTTTTGAGGAAGAAGCAAGGAACGCTTTTCAGAAAATGGATGTGTAGCTTGACCTGTTTTTGCAGAAAATTTTCAGTTTGTCCCACAGAGTGCAAGTGTCAGAAAAAGATTATTTGAATTCAGAGCTGAAGGATTTTTGGGAAAAGGTGGAGGTTTCAAAACCCTGTTTCATTGACAATGAGGTTTGGTTCAGATCTGCCAAGGCCATGTATTGTGAAGGAAAATTGGTTGTTCCGTCTCATTTGTTGAAGGTTTGTTTGGATGAATGTCACAAGGCGAGTAACCATGTTGGTGCTGAAAGGACTTTGTTGTTCTTTTTGAGCCATTTTCAGTCCAAGGTTTCCAAGAAAGACACGTTGGAAATTTGCAGGGCCATTGTGATGACCTGTGAAATTTGCACCCTTTCAAAACAAAACCGCCCCAGTGACCGTGGAAAGGTGGGTTCTTTACCGATTCCAACAGTGAGCAATGAAGTTTTGTGTTTGGATTTTGTGCAAATGGACCCCTACAATGGTTTTGATTATGTGCTGACTTTGGTCCACAACTTGTCCCATTTTTGCCAATTCATCCCGACACAGAAAACGGTAACCGGAGAAGGTGTTTTGAGGCTTATTTTGGACCGGTGGATTTCTGTTTTTTGAAAACCATGCGTTGTGAGGTCCGAAAACGATGTGCGATTCAGACAGCCCAGTGGTTTTTACCGGACAGCCTTTAAGGCTCTTGACGTGAAATTGTCGTTGTCTCTACCCCGGAACCCCCGATCAAACGGTTTGGTTGAAAATGTCAATAAAATGTTTTTGCAGAATATGCGAGCTTTGAGTCTGTCTTCCAAGGACAAAAATTGGGCTCAGCTGATCCCGTATTGCACATTTTTGATGAATTCACAGATCTCCCCCACAACAATGTTGTCACCCCATGAAATGTTTCTGGGCAGACCAGCGTGGAGGTTTGAATTACCCCCAGAACCGGTGACAAACCCAGACACCCATTCCTGGCTGTTGACCCAAATTGAAATTCAAGAAAGAGCTTCCCAGAGATTGAAAGAATTTAGGAAAAAAGATTTTGAGAGTGCCAACAAAGGGAGGGTACCAGCAAAAAAATTGAAGAAGATGACTATGTTTTGGTTCACAACAAAAGATGGCCAAACAAATCATGGCCCAAGCTTTCCCCCCCCTGGCAAGGACCTTTTCGGGTTCTCAAATCGAGGTTCAATTCAGTGCAAATTGCAAGTAGTCCATCTTTGGGAGGGGTCATTGATGTTTCTTTGGGTTTGTGCAAAAAGTGGGAGGTTGCTTTGAATGAAGAAAGTCTTTTGGAAGAAGGCCCAGGCCTTTTGACCGGTGATGTGGTTGTGGGAGACCCAGTGGAGGGTGACACCCCCATGCCAGACCAGGGAGGGGCCCCCCCCTTCAGATGTCAGAAGAAGAACAAGCGCAGTTGGGTTTTTACAATGTTTACAAGATTTTGAAGCACAAGTACCAAGGGGGATGGAAATGTTTGGTTTGGTGGGAGAATTTTCCGGCAAGCAGCAGTACATGGGAGCCTGTGGCTTCCTTTGTGCAACCAGGGGGCAGAATGAATGAGGTTTTCAAGAATTATTGTGTGGATCACAATTTATAATCGATCCTACGCCAGGCACTCAGAATGTTTTGCGACGTTTCAGAATATGAATAGGGGTTGGCATCTCAAGAGACAGCCTGGCCTCCCCCCAAATGTTTTGATCGTACTTTCAGTCACGCGGGAGGGAAGTCAAGCCCCCCAAGGGGGCCTTTTAGATGGTTTTTCGGGTCAGGAGACACCAACCCGCCTCGCCATGGGTGGATTGTTGTCTAACCTCTGAAGGCTTTCAGTCACAAACCTGCCATTGATGCGAGGAGTTTCGCCCAGGTTTGTGTTACCTTTGAATGGCAAGCCAACCACGAAGTGAAGGGACCACGGTGAACGTCGGAAATAACCTCTTTTACCTTCCTTTGTGTTGACATTTGTCGTTCTGAACCTTTTTTTTTGTGGACAATTCGTGTTGAACACCATGTATCAGTGCTTGAACACAGTAAAGCCGTTTTGTTTGTGGTGTGATGCCGTTTCGTCCTGCACCTTTGGTGCCGCGTCCTCCGTCATGGGGGGCGTGTGCGGATTTTTTGCCGGACCGCTTACCTTACCAACTGCCGAACTGACTTTTGTATTCCTAATTCAAACTTTTACCCCCGCAGACTGCTGGCTCTGGTATCATGTCTTCTCATTGATTTGTGTTACGTCTTTGGGACAATTGGGATATCAAGAAAAACAAAAGAATATTCTGGGACGTCCAGTAACCAATCTGGGATTTCAACTGAACTTCCAAGAAGGAAAGCTACAGCTGCCCCCCCAGAAAATCAAACCATAAAAAAGGAGCTGGGAAAAATTGTGGAAAAAGATTACATGTCAAAAAGGCAATTGGCTGCCATTTTGGGCCAAATATGATGCAACCTAATGGCCCTGCCCTTTTTAAGGGCTTTTACATACACCCTGGCAATTTTTTTGGTGGAAAAGCCCACAGCCCCCTGGGACTCAAAACACCCCACTTCCCAGGAAATCAAGGCCCAATTGAGGGAAATAAAAATTCTGCTGGACACCTGGGGGGGGCAGACCCTTCCCCCAAAATGCAACCAGAGTGTTGCACTCAGCAAGCAGCACCCATGCCTGGGGGGGGCTGGACATCCACACAGGAGAAATTGTGCAGGAATTTTGGAGAAAGGACTCCATTTTGCAAATCAATGTAAAGGAGCTCAGTGCAGCAATCATCACTATGAAACGTTTGAGCAAACCTGGAGAAACCGTTTCCTTTTCAGTGGACAACCAGGCAATTTACTTTTACCTAACAAAAGGTGGGGGCAGAAAGGACCCCTTCAACAAAATGCTGAGACCTTTTTCAAATGGTGCATGGAAAAACAAGTAAACCTCCACGTCAACTGGGTGCCTTCAAAAAAATGCCTGGCAGACCCCATCAGCAGATGGGAAATGGACAGGGCGGATTATTCTTTAGAACCCCAACTTTTTCAATGGCTCAGACAGCAGTTGAAAGATTTTATAAATCTGGAAACATAATTATTTGCCTTCCCAGGCAACAAAAATCTGCCAAATTTTGTGGCCAGGTGGCCCCATTGGGAAGCCACAGCAGTAAATGCTTTTGTGAGTCAGGGGTGCTGAGTGCCCTGGTAAGTTAGCGGCGCTAACCTTAAAAGCTAACCCAGGCGCCCACAGAACTAACCGGGGGACTTGACGCAACCTGGGGCCTACAGTTTCAATGATGAAACAATTAGGATAATCCCCTGCTAACTGAATTTTAACCTCTAACCAGATTTTAACCACGATTTTACAACCTATTCCACAGGGCTCTGTCACTACTCTGTTCTTGCTCAATCTGATTATCTATTTGTCATTGGCCTATTTGGTTCAAGTTTCAAGTCAATTCAAGTTTGTCAAGATTTCATTGGAAGTGGAAGTTGATTATCTGTTCAAGTATTGTGGTCTGAAGTGAAGTTTGAAGCAGGAGTTGTTGCTGCCAGTGTACCTAAGAAGGTTTCCCCGTTCGCCGGCATCGAAGACTGCTTCACTCAATCCAGCGATCAGCCATCTGACCACGACGTGAAGGCATTTAAGTGTTTTATACCCGATTTGTGACCCCCCAAGGACCCACCCCGACGCCAACCCAGCCCAAACACCCACACAACCCCCCTGGAGGTAGCGCGGGCGCTCCGTATGCAGCAGCCCCCGCAGCCCCCGCTCCCTCAGCCACCCCCCCCTCTACCTCGGGACCCCGGACCGGAGCCCATCCCCCCCGCCGTCGCCAACCTCCCCCTCCTCCTCCGACGAC
>CAAHFI011437969.1:0-10840 GCA_900893395.1 Euglena gracilis
AGGTAAAGGATCGCCGACCTCTACCCGGGCAGAGCGCTCGTTTTTGGAGCGCCGGCGCGGCCGATTTCGGCCGAAAACGGCCGAAAAACGACGTTTTTTGGGCGTCCGTTACCAAAGTGCTACTATTTTGCGCCTCCCGGGCGTAACTGCTGCGTTTTACGCACGCCCGCCGCGGGCAAAATTGCGCCTGTCCGGCCGGCGCCCTTCGCAACAGTCAGGTAAAGGATCGCCGACCTCTACCCGGGGCAGAGCGCTCGTTTTTGGAGCGCCGGCGCGGCCGATTTCGGCCGAAAACGACCGAAAAACGACGTTTTTGGGGCGTCCGTTACCAAAGTGCTATTTTGCGCCTCCCGGGCGGTAACTGCTGCGTTTTACGCACGCCCGCCGCGGGCAAAATTGCGCCTGTCCGGCCGGCGCCTTCGCAACAGTCAGGTAAAGGATCGCCGACCTCTACCGGGGCAGAGCGCTCGTTTTTGGAGCGCCGGCGCGGCCGATTTCGGCCGAAAACGGACCGAAAAACGACGTTTTTGGGGCGTCCGTTACCAAAGTGCTATTTTGCGCCTCCCGGGCGGTAACTGCTGCGTTTTACGCACGCCCGCCGCGGGCAAAATTGCGCCTGTCCGGCCGGCGCCCTTCGCAACAGTCAGGTAAAGGATCGCCGACCTCTACCGGGGCAGAGCGCTCGTTTTTGGAGCGCCGGCGCGGCCGATTTCGGCCGAAAACGGCCGAAAAAACGACGTTTTTGGGGCGTCCGTTACCAAAGTGCTATTTTGCGCCTCCCGGGCGGTAACTGCTGCGTTTTACGCACGCCCGCCGCGGGCAAAATTGCGCCTGTCCGGCCGGCCGCCCTTCGCAACAGTCAGGTAAAGGATCGCCGACCTCTAGCCGGGGCAGAGCGCTCGTTTTTGGAGCGCCGGCGCGGCCGATTTCGGCCGAAAACGGCCGAAAAAGACGTTTTTGGGGCGTCCGTTACCAAAGTGCTATTTTGCGCCTCCCGGGCGGTAACTGCTGCGTTTTACGCACGCCCGCCGCGGGCAAAATTGCGCCTGTCCGGCCGGCGCCCTTCGCAACAGTCAGGTAAAGGATCGCCGACCTCTACCCGGGGCAGAGCGCTCGTTTTTGGAGCGCCGGCGCGGCCGATTTCGGCCGAAAACGGCCGAAAAACGACGTTTTTGGGGCGTCCGTTACCAAAGTGCTATTTTGCGCCTCCCGGGCGGTAACTGCTGCGTTTTACGCACGCCCGCGCGGGCAAAATTGCGCCTGTCCGCCGCGCCCTTCGCAACAGTCAGGTAAAGGATCGCCGACCTCTACCCGGGGCAGAGCGCTCGTTTTTGGAGCGCCGGCGCGGCCGATTTCGGCCGAAAACGGCCGAAAAACGACGTTTTTGGGGCGTCCGTTACCAAAGTGCTATTTTGCGCCTCCCGGCGGTAACTGCTGCGTTTTACGCACGCCCGCCGCGGGCAAAATTGCGCCTGTCCGGCCGGCGCCCTTCGCAACAGTCAGGTAAAGGATCGCCGACCTCTACCCGGGGCAGAGCGCTCGTTTTTGGAGCGCCGGCGCGGCCGATTTCGGCCGAAAACGGCCGAAAAAACGACGTTTTTTGGGGCGTCCGTTACCAAAGTGCTATTTTGCGCCTCCCGGGCGGTAACTGCTGCGTTTTACGCACGCCCGCCGCGGGCAAAATTGCGCCTGTCCGGCCGGCGCCCTTCGCAACAGTCAGGTAAAGGATCGCCGACCTCTACCCGGGGCAGAGCGCTCGTTTTTGGAGCGCCGGCGCGGCCGATTTCGGCCGAAAACGGCCGAAAAACGACGTTTTTGGGGCGTCCGTTACCAAAGTGCTATTTTGCGCCTCCCGGGCGGTAACTGCTGCGTTTTACGCACGCCCGCCGCGGCAAAATTGCGCCTGTCCGGCCGGCGCCCTTCGCAACAGTCAGGTAAAGGATCGCCGACCTCTACCCGGGGCAGAGCGCTCGTTTTTGGAGCGCCGGCGCGGCCGATTTCGGCCGAAAACGGCCGAAAAACGACGTTTTTGGGGCGTCCGTTACCAAAGTGCTATTTTGCGCCTCCCGGGCGGTAACTGCTGCGTTTTACGCACGCCCGCCGCGGGCAAAATTGCGCCTGTCCGGCCGGCGCCCTTCGCAACAGTCAGGTAAAGGATCGCCGACCTCTACCCGGGGCAGAGCGCTCGTTTTTGGAGCGCCGGCGCGGCCGATTTCGGCCGAAAACGCCGACCGAAAAAACGACGTTTTTTGGGGCGTCCGTTACCAAAGTGCTATTTTGCGCCTCCCGGGCGGTAACTGCTGCGTTTTACGCACGCCCGCCGCGGGCAAAATTGCGCCTGTCCGGCCGGCGCCCTTCGCAACAGTCAGGTAAAGGATCGCCGACCTCTACCCGGGGCAGAGCGCTCGTTTTTGGAGCCGGCGCGGCCGATTTCGGCCGAAAACGGACCGAAAAACGACGTTTTTGGGGCGTCCGTTACCAAAGTGCTATTTTGCGCCTCCCGGGCGGTAACTGCTGCGTTTTACGCACGCCCGCCGCGGGCAAAATTGCGCCTGTCCGCCGGCGCCCTTCGCAACAGTCAGGTAAAGGATCGCCGACCTCTACCCGGGGCAGAGCGCTCGTTTTTGGAGCGCCGGCGCGGCCGATTTCGGCCGAAAACGGCCGAAAAACGACGTTTTTGGGGCGTCCGTTACCAAAGTGCTATTTTGCGCCTCCCGGGCGGTAACTGCTGCGTTTTACGCACGCCCGCCGCGGGCAAAATTGCGCCTGTCCGGCCGGCGCCCTTCGCAACAGTCAGGTAAAGGATCGCCGACCTCTACCCGGGGCAGAGCGCTCGTTTTTGGAGCGCCGGCGCGGCCGATTTCGGCCGAAAACGGCCGAAAAACGACGTTTTTGGGGCGTCCGTTACCAAAGTGCTATTTTGCGCCTCCCGGGCGGTAACTGCTGCGTTTTACGCACGCCCGCCGCGGGCAAAATTGCGCCTGTCCGGCCGGCGCCCTTCGCAACAGTCAGGTAAAGGATCGCCGACCTCTACCCGGGGCAGAGCGCTCGTTTTTGGAGCGCCGGCGGCCGATTTCGGCCGAAAACGGCCGAAAAACGACGTTTTTGGGGCGTCCGTTACCAAAGTGCTATTTTGCGCCTCCCGGGCGGTAACTGCTGCGTTTTACGCACGCCGCCGCGGGCAAAATTGCGCCTGTCCGGCCGGCGCCCTTCGCAACAGTCAGGTAAAGGATCGCCGACCTCTACCCGGGGCAGAGCGCTCGTTTTTGGAGCGCCGGCGCGGCCGATTTCGGCCGAAAACGGCCGAAAAACGACGTTTTTGGGGCGTCCGTTACCAAAGTGCTATTTTGCGCCTCCCGGGCGGTAACTGCTGCGTTTTACGCACGCCCGCCGCGGGCAAAATTGCGCCTGTCCGGCCGGCGCCCTTCGCAACAGTCAGGTAAAGGATCGCCGACCTCTACCCGGGGCAGAGCGCTCGTTTTTGGAGCGCCGGCGCGGCCGATTTCGGCCGAAAACGGCCGAAAAACGACGTTTTTTGGGGCGTCCGTTACCAAAGTGCTATTTTGCGCCTCCCGGGCGGTAACTGCTGCGTTTTACGCACGCCCGCCGCGGGCAAAATTGCGCCTGTCCGGCCGGCGCCCTTCGCAACAGTCAGGTAAAGGATCGCCGACCTCTACCCGGGGCAGAGCGCTCGTTTTTGGAGCGCCGGCGCGGCCGATTTCGGCCGAAAACGGCCGAAAAACGACGTTTTTGGGGCGTCCGTTACCAAAGTGCTATTTTGCGCCTCCCGGGCGGTAACTGCTGCGTTTTACGCACGCCCGCCGCGGGCAAAATTGCGCCTGTCCGGCCGGCGCCCTTCGCAACAGTCAGGTAAAGGATCGCCGACCTCTACCCGGGGCAGAGCGCTCGTTTTTGGAGCGCCGGCGCGGCCGATTTCGGCCGAAAACGGCCGAAAAACGACGTTTTTGGGGCGTCCGTTACCAAAGTGCTATTTTGCGCCTCCCGGGCGGTAACTGCTGCGTTTTACGCACGCCCGCCGCGGGCAAAATTGCGCCTGTCCGGCCGGCGCCCTTCGCAACAGTCAGGTAAAGGATCGCCGACCTCTACCCGGGGCAGAGCGCTCGTTTTTGGAGCGCCGGCGCGGCCGATTTCGGCCGAAAACGGCCGAAAAACGACGTTTTTGGGGCGTCCGTTACCAAAGTGCTATTTTGCGCCTCCCGGGCGGTAACTGCTGCGTTTTACGCACGCCCGCCGCGGGCAAAATTGCGCCTGTCCGGCCGGCGCCCTTCGCAACAGTCAGGTAAAGGATCGCCGACCTCTACCCGGGGCAGAGCGCTCGTTTTTGGAGCGCCGGCGCGGCCGATTTCGGCCGAAAACGGCCGAAAAACGACGTTTTTGGGGCGTCCGTTACCAAAGTGCTATTTTGCGCCTCCCGGGCGGTAACTGCTGCGTTTTACGCACGCCCGCCGCGGGCAAAATTGCGCCTGTCCGGCCGGCGCCCTTCGCAACAGTCAGGTAAAGGATCGCCGACCTCTACCCGGGGCAGAGCGCTCGTTTTTGGAGCGCCGGCGCGGCCGATTTCGGCCGAAAACGCCGAAAAACGACGTTTTTGGGGCGTCCGTTACCAAAGTGCTATTTTGCGCCTCCCGGGCGGTAACTGCTGCGTTTTACGCACGCCCGCCGCGGGCAAAATTGCGCCTGTCCGGCCGGCGCCCTTCGCAACAGTCAGGTAAAGGATCGCCGACCTCTACCCGGGGCAGAGCGCTCGTTTTTGGAGCGCCGGCGCGGCCGATTTCGGCCGAAAACGGCCGAAAAACGACGTTTTTGGGGCGTCCGTTACCAAAGTGCTATTTTGCGCCTCCCGGGCGGTAACTGCTGCGTTTTACGCACGCCCGCCGCGGGCAAAATTGCGCCTGTCCGGCCGCGCCCTTCGCAACAGTCAGGTAAAGGATCGCCGACCTCTACCCGGGGCAGAGCGCTCGTTTTTGGAGCGCCGGCGCGGCGATTTCGGCCGAAAACGGCCGAAAAACGACGTTTTTGGGGCGTCCGTTACCAAAGTGCTATTTTGCGCCTCCCGGGCGGTAACTGCTGCGTTTTACGCACGCCCGCCGCGGGCAAAATTGCGCCTGTCCGGCCGGCGCCCTTCGCAACAGTCAGGTAAAGGATCGCCGACCTCTCCGGGGCAGAGCGCTCGTTTTTGGAGCGCCGGCGCGGCCGATTTCGGCCGAAAACGCCGAAAAACGACGTTTTTGGGGCGTCCGTTACCAAAGTGCTATTTTGCGCCTCCCGGGCGGTAACTGCTGCGTTTTACGCACGCCCGCCGCGGGCAAAATTGCGCCTGTCCGGCCGGCGCCCTTCGCAACAGTCAGGTAAAGGATCGCCGACCTCTACCCGGGGCAGAGCGCTCGTTTTTGGAGCGCCGGCGCGCCGATTTCGGCCGAAAACGGCCGAAAAACGACGTTTTTGGGGCGTCCGTTACCAAAGTGCTATTTTGCGCCTCCCGGGCGGTAACTGCTGCGTTTTACGCACGCCCGCCGCGGCAAAATTGCGCCTGTCCGGCCGGCGCCCTTCGCAACAGTCAGGTAAAGGATCGCCGACCTCTACCCGGGGCAGAGCGCTCGTTTTTGGAGCGCCGGCGCGGCCGATTTCGGCCGAAAACGGCCGAAAAACGACGTTTTTGGGGCGTCCGTTACCAAAGTGCTTTTTGCGCCTCCCGGGCGGTAACTGCTGCGTTTTACGCACGCCCGCCGCGGGCAAAATTGCGCCTGTCCGGCCGGCGCCCTTCGCAACAGTCAGGTAAAGGATCGCCGACCTCTACCCGGGGCAGAGCGCTCGTTTTTGGAGCGCCGGCGCGGCCGATTTCGGCCGAAAACGCCGAAAAACGACGTTTTTGGGGCGTCCGTTACCAAAGTGCTATTTTGCGCCTCCCGGGCGGTAACTGCTGCGTTTTACGCACGCCCGCCGCGGGCAAAATTGCGCCTGTCCGGCCGGCGCCCTTCGCAACAGTCAGGTAAAGGATCGCCGACCTCTACCCGGGGCAGAGCGCTCGTTTTTGGAGCGCCGGCGCGGCCGATTTCGGCCGAAAACGGCCGAAAAACGACGTTTTTGGGGCGTCCGTTACCAAAGTGCTATTTTGCGCCTCCCGGGCGGTAACTGCTGCGTTTTACGCACGCCCGCCGCGGGCAAAATTGCGCCTGTCCGGCCGGCGCCCTTCGCAACAGTCAGGTAAAGGATCGCCGACCTCTACCCGGGGCAGAGCGCTCGTTTTTGGAGCGCCGGCGCGGCCGATTTCGGCCGAAAACGGCCGAAAAACGACGTTTTTGGGGCGTCCGTTACCAAAGTGCTATTTTGCGCCTCCCGGGCGGTAACTGCTGCGTTTTACGCACGCCCGCCGCGGGCAAAATTGCGCCTGTCCGGCCGGCGCCCTTCGCAACAGTCAGGTAAAGGATCGCCGACCTCTACCCGGGCAGAGCGCTCGTTTTTGGGCGCCGGCGCGGCCGATTTCGGCCGAAAACGGCCGAAAAACGACGTTTTTGGGGCGTCCGTTACCAAAGTGCTATTTTGCGCCTCCCGGGCGGTAACTGCTGCGTTTTACGCACGCCCGCCGCGGGCAAAATTGCGCCTGTCCGCGCGGCCCTTCGCAACAGTCAGGTAAAGGATCGCCGACCTCTACCCGGGGCAGAGCGCTCGTTTTTGGAGCGCCGGCGCGGCCGATTTCGGCCGAAAACGCCGAAAAACGACTTTTTTGGGGCGTCCGTTACCAAAGTGCTATTTTGCGCCTCCCGGGCGGTAACTGCTGCGTTTTACGCACGCCCGCCGCGGGCAAAATTGCGCCTGTCCGGCCGGCGCCCTTCGCAACAGTCAGGTAAAGGATCGCCGACCTCTACCCGGGGCAGAGCGCTCGTTTTTGGAGCGCCGGCGCGGCCGATTTCGGCCGAAAACGCCGAAAAACGACGTTTTTGGGGCGTCCGTTACCAAAGTGCTATTTTGCGCCCCCGGGCGGTAACTGCTGCGTTTTACGCACGCCCGCCGCGGGCAAAATTGCGCCTGTCCGGCCGGCGCCCTTCGCAACAGTCAGGTAAAGGATCGCCGACCTCTACCCGGGGCAGAGCGCTCGTTTTTGGAGCGCCGGCGCGGCCGATTTCGGCCGAAAACGACCGAAAAACGACGTTTTTGGGGCGTCCGTTACCAAAGTGCTATTTTGCGCCTCCCGGGCGGTAACTGCTGCGTTTTACGCACGCCCGCCGCGGGCAAAATTGCGCCTGTCCGGCCGGCGCCTTCGCAACAGTCAGGTAAAGGATCGCCGACCTCTACCCGGGCAGAGCGCTCGTTTTTGGGCGCCGCGGCCGATTTCGGCCGAAAACGCCAAAAAACGACGTTTTTTGGGGCGTCCGTTACCAAAGTGCTATTTTGCGCCTCCCGGGCGGTAACTGCTGCGTTTTACGCACGCCGCCGCGGGCAAAATTGCGCCTGTCCGGCCGCGCCCTTCGCAACAGTCAGGTAAAGGATCGCCGACCTCTACCGGGGCAGAGCGCTCGGAGCGCCGGCGCGGCCGATTTCGGCCGAAAACGCCGAAAAACGACGTTTTTGGGGCGTCCGTTACCAAAGTGCTATTTTGCGCCTCCCGGGCGGTAACTGCTGCGTTTTACGCACGCCCGCCGCGGGCAAAATTGCGCCTGTCCGGCCGGCGCCCCCTTCGCAACAGTCAGGTAAAGGATCGCCGACCTCTACCCGGGGCAGAGCGCTCGTTTTTGGAGCGCCGGCGCGGCCGATTTCGGCCGAAAACGAAAAACGACGTTTTTGGGGCGTCCGTTACCAAAGTGCTATTTTGCGCCTCCCGGGCGGTAACTGCTGCGTTTTACGCACGCCCGCCCGGGCAAAATTGCGCCTGTCCGCCGGCGCCCTTCGCAACAGTCAGGTAAAGGATCGCCGACCTCTACCCGGGGCAGAGCGCTCGTTTTTGGAGCGCCGGCGCGGCCGATTTCGGCCGAAAACGCCGAAAAAACGTTTTTTGGGCGTCCGTTACCAAAGTGCTATTTTGCCTCCCGGGCGGTAACTGCTGCGTTTTACGCACGCCCGCCGCGGGCAAAATTGCGCCTGTCCGGCCGGCGCCCTTCGCAACAGTCAGGTAAAGGATCGCCGACCTCTACCCGGGGCAGAGCGCTCGTTTTGGAGCGCCGGCGCGGCCGATTTCGGCCGAAAACGCCGAAAAACGACGTTTTTGGGGCGTCCGTTACCAAAGTGCTATTTTGCGCCTCCCGGGCGGTAACTGCTGCGTTTTACGCACGCCCGCCGCGGGCAAAATTGCGCCTGTCCGGCCGCGCCCTTCGCAACAGTCAGGTAAAGGATCGCCGACCTCTACCCGGGCAGAGCGCTCGTTTTTGGAGCGCCGGCGCGGCCGATTTCGGCCGAAAACGACCGAAAAACGACGTTTTTGGGGCGTCCGTTACCAAAGTGCTATTTTGCGCCTCCCGGGCGGTAACTGCTGCGTTTTACGCACGCCCGCCGCGGGCAAAATTGCGCCTGTCCGGCCGGCGCCCTTCGCAACAGTCAGGTAAAGGATCGCCGACCTCTACCCGGGCAGAGCGCTCGTTTTTGGAGCGCCGGCGCGGCCGATTTCGGCCGAAAACGACCGAAAAACGACGTTTTGGGCGTCCGTTACCAAAGTGCTATTTTGCGCCTCCCGGGCGGTAACTGCTGCGTTTTACGCACGCCCGCCGCGGGCAAAATTGCGCCTGTCCGCCGGCGCCCTTCGCAACAGTCAGGTAAAGGATCGCCGACCTCTACCGGGCAGAGCGCTCGTTTTTGGAGCGCCGGCGCGGCCGATTTCGGCCGAAAACGCCGAAAAAACGACGTTTTTTGGGGCGTCCGTTACCAAAGTGCTATTTTGCGCCTCCCGGGCGGTAACTGCTGCGTTTTACGCACGCCCGCCGCGGGCAAAATTGCGCCTGTCCGGCCGCGCGCCCTTCGCAACAGTCAGGTAAAGGATCGCCGACCTCTACCCGGGGCAGAGCGCTCGTTTTTGGAGCGCCGGCGCGCCGATTTCGGCCGAAAACACCGAAAAACGACGTTTTTGGGGCGTCCGTTACCAAAGTGCTATTTTGCGCCTCCCGGGCGGTAACTGCTGCGTTTTACGCACGCCCGCCGCGGGCAAAATTGCGCCTGTCCGGCCGCGCCCTTCGCAACAGTCAGGTAAAGGATCGCCGACCTCTACCGGGGGCAGAGCGCTCGTTTTTGGAGGCGCCGGCGCGGCCGATTTCGGCCGAAAACACCGAAAAAACGACGTTTTTGGGGCGTCCGTTACCAAAGTGCTATTTTGCGCCTCCCGGGCGGTAACTGCTGCGTTTTACGCACGCCGCGCGGGCAAAATTGCGCCTGTCCGCCGCGCCCTTCGCAACAGTCAGGTAAAGGATCGCCGACCTCTACCCGGGGCAGAGCGCTCGTTTTTGGCGCCGGCGCGGCCGATTTCGGCCGAAAACGACCGAAAAACGACGTTTTTGGGGCGTCCGTTACCAAAGTGCTATTTTGCGCCTCCCGGGCGGTACACTGCGTTTTACGCACGCCCGCCGCGGGCAAAATGCGCCTGTCGCCCGCGCCCTTCGCAACAGTCAGGTAAAGGATCGCCGACCTCTACCGGGGCAGAGCGCTCGTTTTTGGGCGCCGGCGCGGCCGATTTCGGCCGAAAACGACCGAAACGACGTTTTTGGGGCGTCCGTTACCAAAGTGCTATTTTGCGCCTCCCGGGCGGTAACTGCTGCGTTTTACGCACGCCCGCCGCGGGGCAAAAATGCGCCTGTCCGCGCCGCCCTTCGCAACAGTCAGGTAAAGGATCGCCGACCTCTACCCGGGGCAGAGCGCTCGTTTTTGGAGCGCGCGGCGCGGCCGATTTCGGCCGAAAACAAAAAACGACGTTTTTGGGGCGTCCGTTACCAAAGTGCTATTTTGCGCCTCCCGGGCGGTAACTGCTGCGTTTTACGCACGCCCGCCGCGGGCAAAATTGCGCCTGTCCGCCGGCGCCCTTCGCAACAGTCAGGTAAAGGATCGCGACCTCTAGCCGGGGCAGAGCGCTCGTTTTGAGAGCGCCGCGCGCGGCCGATTTCGGCCGAAAACGACCGAAAAACGACGTTTTTGGGGCGTCCGTTACCAAAGTGCTATTTTGCGCTCCCGGGCGGTAACTGCTGCGTTTTACGCACGCCGCGCGGGCAAAATTGCGCTGTCCGGCCGCGCCCTTCGCAACAGTCAGGTAAAGGATCGCCGACCTCTAGCCGGGCAGAGCGCTCGTTTTTGGAGCGACGGCCGCGGCCGATTTCGGCCGAAACGCCGAAAAACGACGTTTTTGGAGGCGTCCGTTACCAAAGTGCTATTTTGCGCTCCCGGGCGGTAACTGCTGCGTTTTACGCGCCACGCCGCGGGCAAAATGCGCCTGTCCGCCGCGCCCTTCGCAACAGTTCAGGTAAAGGATCGCCGACCTCTACCGGGGCAGAGCGCTCGTTTTTGGAGCGCCGGCGCGGCGATTTTCGGCCGAAAAAGACCGAAAAACGGACGTTTTTGGGGGCGTCCGTTACCAAAGTGCTATTTTGCGCTCCCGGGCGGTAACTGCTGCGTTTTACGCACGCCCGCCGCGGGCAAAATGCGCCTGTCGCCGCGCCCTTCGCAACAGTCAGGTAAAGGATCGCCGACCTTAGCCGGGGCAGAGCGCTCTTTTTGGGCGCCGGCGCGGCCGATTTCGGCGAAAAGACCGAAAATGACGTTTTTTGGGGCGTCGTTCACAAAGTGCTATTTTGCGCCTCCCGGGCGGTAACTGCTGCGTTTTACGCACGCCCGCCGCGGGCAAATTGCG
>CAAHFI011438269.1:0-12360 GCA_900893395.1 Euglena gracilis
CCCTTTTCAATTTTTAACGAAACCTGGTGTGTTCAATTTGCTGTATTATCTTTTTTTGCCAAAATAATTTGCCAGTGTTCAAACCTCAACCGTCTGATGGACTGGAGGGTTTGTCACTTTGGACAGCTGTGTTGTTTGCCTCACGACAACTCTCTTAGGAACGACCTGTGACCAAGCCGGGTTTGGGCAGATGAAAAATGTGATTTTAAAAACGATTTTATGCAAGTGCAATGTGGTATTCCACAACAGAGCACTCCGAAAGGACGTGGTTGCATATTGTGACGCCAGAAAAAAATTGTGGCATCGCAACGTCATTGGAAGGAATTCACATGTGACAGAAAAGTATTTCATTTTCCATTGGTACTGCCCCAAAAAGTCTCAGCTGCCAAAAAAGCAAAAGGGATACCGCACATTTTTTAATTTGAAGAACTAAAAACACAAGATTGAATATGTCGACAGACTTTTCTTCCCTCAAAAATTCAGCATTAAACCTCAAAGAATGAGGGAATAAACAAGGTTTCAAAGGAATTAAAACTTGGAATACCCTACAAACACAGCCTTTGAAAGCACACTACCAAAACCCAATGGTGGATATAATTTTCTTTAGTTTTTGAAAAAAAGTGATTGGCGGCCAAATACCAATGGTGGATTACATTTTCTGTTTTCGAAAAAAAGGTGAATTGCGGTGCATGGCGCCCAATACTCAGACTGCAAGTAACTCAGTTGCAAATCAGGAGATTTCAACATTCATTGCGTTTCTGTTCCGCGTTCTCCACCTTCAGGGTCTCAAAAAATTTTGCATGTCCATTTGGGATTCTTTTCTGGCCTCATTCACGCCTTTAGTTATTGGATTGGCAGAATACCTCTTCATTCAAGGCAGCAAGCTATTTTTTATGTTACAGTATCATCGTCAACATGCCTGCATGCATTAATTGTTGGATAAGTCTGAAGGTCTGAAGGGTCCAGCTTAAAGAAGTTTTTGCCAATTCCTTTGATCAATTGAAATATGCAAACATCACACGAGAGGCCATGCCGACATATGCATGCAAACAAACTCTGAGCAAGTGACTTTTTCAGATGTGGAGCAGCCGTCGACAGCATCGTTGGGTGGTCCATGTCGATGTCACACATAAGCCGATTCACAGGGCGCCACAAACCAGTAATTTATGCCAGCCAGCATTAGAGCTACGTTGTCGGGAATACTGGCTTTTCTTTTTGGCATGTCAAAGCAAAAAATCTTATATTTTCATACACTGTTGTCAATTTTTTGTGGGTCAATCCTCGGGTTGGTGGATTTCTCACCATGATATGAGCGTCCATGTACGAGTGTCCATGTGACAAGTGTTTTCAGCAAAACACAGCCCTTTTCGCAAGCACTGTTCCTTCAGTTTGGCAATACCAGTCAAACCTGTTGCACTTCCTCTTCGTTAAGAGTCAATAAAACATCCCAGTGAAGTATTCTTCTCCGACGCACGCTGCAACCACAATCTATTTGGACCCATCGCAACTTCGAAAACTGTTTTGGTCACACTCTGCTTTTCCAGGGTAAGGTGGCATGTGTGTTGCACCCACTCCGGATTTTGGCTTAGGGATGCCTCTGTCGATGTGTGGCCATTTTTCATCTGTGGGAATTTTTTTTCGAATCCGGAACGAATTTCTTTGTCTCTGTGCAACATTCGTGGACACTCTGTGTAATTCCAAGAGCGTGCCAGGCCCCAGGCAAAATTTCTAACCCCCGATTTGCACGGTCAGTGCCACGTGGCATCGATGTCGGGGCACAGCGCGGGAGCACTACCTTCCCTAGCAGTATTTTGAATTTGACCTAGAAGCGTGTTGAAGTCGGTTTGGCCAATGTACCCCTAGTCTGATGGCATTTTCTCCCTTCCGGTGAGGGCCAGAACACGCCAACCTAAATGCCCAGACCCCAGGGAAGTCGCTCTCCACCACGCATGCAGGTTTTCAGTTGCGGGGTGTACCGCCACTCGCTTCCTCCGGAGGCACGCCGACGCCCTTCCAAAAATCCGCCAAAAACTTGCCCACGCGCCACTTTGTTTGCCCTCATTTGCGGGAAACGATGTGGGCAGAGCTGGGCAACTTAGGTCGCGTGTGTACTCACACTCCCTGGACGCAAACGGACAAGGGGGTAAAGGAGACCAATGGCGAAGCACAAAGACCCCGAGAGGCCATTCCTTGTTCGCCGGCGGTGTTGTTTGAATTGTTTTCGTTCGTTGGGCATAGTGTAATTTGGCATATTAGCCTAACCCTAGCTGAGCGCTGTTGCGCATGGTCTTCTGCATGGTCAGTTTTGCAAGAGACATCAACTGAGCGCTAAACACAGATTATTGCACCGTTGGTACTCGGTCACATACGCACATACGGTATTGTCCGAGCGGATATATTCCAGCTATTTCCGTTGGGAATGAGCACTGGTACATGGGGTGTCACGTTTTTTACGAGTTTTAAATTTTGCGGGGAGCCACTCCTGGAATAGTTGGGGATGGGTTGTGTGTGCTCCGTTGGAGATGCCGTTCATTTTCTCACGGAATGAGGTTGTTCCATTGGAACTGTATGTGCTGTACTGAACCCATTGGGGCTAAAACCGAACTGGCAGGCAGGGGGGGCATTTGTGCCTGCACCGCAATTAACGGACGGTGGGCAACTAAATATGTGGCAAATGAAAAAAATTTCGGCGTTTCATGAAGTGTATATTGCAGACCTTGCAGCTTAAAATCCAGCTGCTAAGTATGTTTGACTCACGCCTATTGAATCCGTGTCCTTGGTATCTGTAATAGGTAAGGTACTACTATGTGGATCTGGCGCTTATATCGCTACGAGACCCAGCCATGGATCGGGTAGAATTTTTAAAATGAATCACAGTCTGACATTTTTCGCAACTGGCGATAATTCATGATAAATCTTGAAAATTTAAACAAAATAATATAAAGAATACATAGCGTTGGATTCGCTGTAATCAAACCTGCGCGTCCTCCGCACATAAGTTCCCAAATATGGATCTTCAAAAAGTGGAATTCCCCATATCGGAGACGTTGGTCATATCACCTTGCATACTGACATTATTTGGTGGTGCATATGATGACCGTTTGGTCTTACGGCTTGTATCGGGCTAAGGGGTTGGAAAACCGTATATCGTGGGTAGTGGACAATCCCGAACCCACCCCTCTCCCCAGAGCCCATCGCGCCAACCCCTCACACCGCCGGTATCACCTCACGGACCTCGGGCAGTGAAAGCTGTGCAAAATTAATTTCGTTCGGGAAACTTATCAACCCACAAGTTCATCGGGAGTATTCCAATTGAAAAGAACATCAATACCATCACTGGTGGTCTTCATAACGTTTTCTGCCCTTCGAATTCAAGGAGGTAGAATCAAACTATACGCGTTCAATTGGAGTTATTTTCCGAAGTGTTACAAAATGACGACAAGAAATACGCCACAGGACATCCATGAAGAAAGAGTTCAAAGAAATTCAAAGTGCTAAAAGGACCTAGAAAGTTCTTCCAAGAGAACACCAAAACCTAGGGAAGGTGGAGACACAGCACCAGCTGGAGATACTGGAGCGGCGGCTGCTGCACGTCAGTCCGTGGTCTTCACAACCCCCCATCCCCCAGTTACACATCAAATTCATACTCACCCACTCAATCTTTTGAAGCCCACGGACCCTGGACAACTGTATATCATCCATGTTGATCCTCCGGATATGCCATCTTTCGACATCTTATATTTCCTTCAGTAATTCCGTTTTGAGCGTTTCAGCTGGCTTGTGAAGGTGAATCTGCAATTTTTCTCAGATAAGTTTGGAAAAGTGGCATGCCATGTGGAATAGTTCCATCTTGGACGGTTTGCTGGAACTTGTAGTGGCATCCCAGGCAGAGCGTTGAAATAAACGTTGTGTTAGCGGGATGCACAGTCACAGCGGGTTACGTGTGTTAATTGTGCAAACCCATTCTGAAAACTATTTATAACCATGTCGTTCTGGTGGGTAGTCAGGTAAGAACAATTGTTGTGTGGTTTCAGAAACCGTTGAAGGCTTTGTAAACAGTGGGTAACCGACTCGTTTCCAAACGTCATGGTTGAAGAGTATCCGCAAATGCCCTTTTGTACCTTCCACAGCAAGTCTGATTCAACCGGAGTCAGTTTGGAAATCAAAGGCGATTCCGCCACGCTCAAAAGCGTCAGCCTTCTGGAAGCTTTTGTGTAGTGGCAAAAATCAGCCATTCGAGGCATACCACGACCTGTAGGGGCCCTGGCCACGGAGACGCAGCGGGCTAGTGTGGTAAGTCTCTTGGGAGGGGAGTGTTTGCGGCAGACGGGAGAGCGTACGATTCACTACAGTGGTAGGTGCCTAACACAAGGACCAGCCTGTTCCGGATACCTTGGGGTTAAGGGTGTGGGCCTCACACGCGGGAGGTCGTGGGTTCGAGACACTGCACCGCCGTGTGAGTGAGTCCTGGTCGATCCCAGACAGACAGAGGACACACCGTGGGGATTGATCGGCGCACCTTTGTCTGTGCACAGTTAACCGTTCGCCTTTTAGCCTCCTTGACAGTTGTCCAGGGTCCGTAGCTTTCGAAAGGTTGAGTGGGTGATCATGAACTTGATGTGTTACTGGGGGGTGAGGGGTTGCGACGACCACGGACTGACGTGCAGCAGCCGCCGCTCCAGCGTCACGAGCTGGTGCTGTGTATCCACCTTCCCCAGCTTTTGCTGTTCTCTTGGAAGATCTTTGTAGGTCCTCTTGGCCCTTTCATTTTCTTTGAAAGCTTCCTTCGTGGATGTTCCTTGTTTTTTTCTTGTCTTCATAATTGCAGTACATCGGAAAGTAGCTCCAAATGAACACGTATAGTTTGATTCTACCTCCCTGAAGTCAAAGGGCAGAAAAAGTTTCGAAGTCCACCAGTGATGGTATTGATGTTCTCTTCAATTTCACTTGTTGAATTGAACTTGTGTGGATGATAAGTTTACTAAACGATGTTTTTTTTGCCCAGATTTCACTCCAGAGGTCCGTGAGGGGATACCGGGGCACGATGGGCTCTGGGGAGAGGGGTAGGTTAGGGATACTCCCCTTCACACGAAGGATTTTTTTCCGAAAGTTCGAGTGGGTTGGAGGAACAATGTGGCTTGGCGTCCCTTACGTCAGTGTGGAGGGGTTAGGAAAAGGCATGGTTGGAGCCCTCCCTTATGCTTGAACTCCACCACTTTTGGATTGCCGCTTCTCCTCCTGATCCAAATAGCAGCAGCCCAAACACCTAAATATCCTTTTTTTGTGAAGTCTGATACATTTTTGAAGACTTTGACTCATCTTGGACTTTTGGATCCAGCGCTTGAAAAACTTGAAATATTTGATTATTGTACCTTCAAGCCTTATTGTAGCCTTGGGCTCACTACCAAACAATTCGACACAATGGAAAGAAAGAGAGAGCCTGCAAACAGTGAAAATGAATTCCGTGGAGTAATTCGCTATGTTACAGGCAGGTAATAATCAGTTAGGCAGGTAATAACAGAGCGCTGAATCCAGAGTGGTGCTGCAGCGGCGGCAAATCAACTCTCCACTTCCTCGGCATTTCCTCCGGCTGCCTGGCCTGGCTGCTGCCTCTCTCGCCCCCCTGCCACTGGAGCCTGGACGGGGCTCTCAGGTCCTTCGTTGGGCCGCCGCCTGGCGTGCCGGCTGTGGGTGGGATCCCGTGGTCCGGGTGGGGGTGGACGTCAGCCAATCTTTTTCTGTGCTTCGCAGGCTTTCGGCGTCGCTGCTGTCGTCGTCCGGCCTTGCAGGCTGGCCTTGGAATTGGCTGGTCTTGGGCTTTGGCACTCTTCTTGGTGGTGGTCTGGTCTGTGTTCGGTTTCCCCCATCCTTTCGGGCTGGCGGCCCACATGGGAGTTTCTCGAACCATTGGTAAGAACGAGGGAGCTCCCCTCAGGACGAATGGCCAACCATATCAATCATAGGAATACTTGATGCAGATCATCCCTCTGTTGGGGTATAGCCCTGGAGACCGAGGTGTATGCCTCTGGTGATACCCCATCGACCTCAACGTGTAACCGCGTAAGCAGATAACCTCTTTTGCGCGTTTTTGGCTTTTTGGGTTCCACTCTCTTCCTTACTTTTTCTGTTTCACCCTTGTGGTGGAGAGGCAGAAACAAGATATGCTTTCCTGGTGTATTATCCTCTATATCAGGGCCTTGCCTGTGTCATTGCTGGCTTTGTACAGTAAGGAATTTGGTGAAAACCATGGGAGGGGTGTGTGTACCAGTAGGTATGAACACCATGACATTGTGAATAGTAGCAATCTGCAGAATGTACAGTGGCGTGCCAGATAGTCCTTTTGCAGGTTCTTCAATACGAATTGCATAATTAGGAATAACCTATCGTATGTCGGATCTGTACTTCAACTAACAGGAGGTACTTTTTTTTATACATGTCTTCATTGGCCTGATCAAAGGCTTTTTCAAATTTAGAACTCCGATAGGAGTACTACTGTGGAACTAGATTTCCAAAAACTCCAACAGGTTGTCCCTGTGCTCTGCATAAGCCCAAAGACAACACAAAAATAATAGTTAAGTGAAAGACTTTGTTTTTGTTACTATCATGGTTCTGTTCCCACGGGAGGTTGTAAGTAGGCCGAAATGCAGTGGGTCAGGTGACCAATAGAGTCAGGGGACGTACACTGGCAACCAGGGAAATTTTGTTCGCTCAGAAAGCAGCACCCATGGTTGGGGGCGGGGGCTGGACATCTATACTGGAAATACTGTCCAGGAGTTTTGGAGTGAAAACTCCGTTTTGCATATAAATGTCAAAGAATTACACGCAGCAGTCAACGCAGTGAAAAGTTTAAGAAAGCCATGACAAACTGTGTCCATTTCAGTGGACAATCAGGTAATTTCTTATTGGATGACAAAAGGGAGGAGGCAGAAAAGACCTCTTTAACAGAATTTTAAAACTATTTTTCAAATTGTGCATGGAGCACAACATAAACCTTCAAGTGAAATGGTCGCCTTCAAACGATTGTCTAGCAGACCACATCAACAGATGAAAAATGGACAGAGGGGATTATTCACTAGACCCCCAACTTTTTTGCTGGCTTCAACAGCACTTCAAAATTTTCATTCAACTAAAAACACAGTTTTTTGCTTCACCTGGGAACAAACAGTTGCCAAATTTCGTGGCCAGGTGCCCCATTGGGAGGCTTTAGCGGTGAATGCACTGCAATGCCCCCTGGAAAACCTGGGGGATTTGTATGTCAACACCCCCTGGTCAGTAATTCAGCAATTTCTACCCAATTTGAGGCTGTTTCCAAAGAAAAAAGTTTTGATGGCACACCCTATTTGGATTAAGAAGTGCTGTGGCGCCAATCTATAAAGAAAAAAGTGCCAGGGACCCTTTGCCTGAATATCACCACTTACATGGGCATGTCACCCCCCAGGTTGCCCCTTCTTTAATTTATTTGCTCAGGCAAATCCTGGAGGTGAAAAAATTCATAATTCAGACCATCCACGATTTTTTGGGAAGAAACCCCAGTTTAAAACGTTATCAGAGGTCCTTTTCACTATTATGGGTGGTATTAGACAAAATAAGGGTATCCTCCCCTGATTCCACCACAGATTAAGTTGCTGACGCTTTAGTGCAGTTATTTAAATTTTGCAAGAACAAGGCACGTAATGTTTACAGTGCTATGCTTTTGGTTCCTGGGTTTTGTGGTTTGAGATTAAACACTATGGTAGCCCCTAATAAGGTGCTTTGGAAGAAAAATATAGAAAAAATGTGGAGCCTTTTGGGATCCCCTCCCAATCATCCCGGGGCTGGCGCAAGCCCCCTTTCTCTATGATATATGCACGTTGCGCACAAAGCCGATATTCTGGCTGTGAGGGGCCCACTCCTCCGGAGGGGCAGGAGCTGGGTTACTGTAAAAATTAGGCCTTTCTGCCCAGGAAGTTTGTGAAACAGGTCAGTGGAGGGGGTGGAGGTTTTTACTGCCCGCCAAGAAAGACTTGTTGCCCAAGGTGCTTTGGTGAACGCGCTAGCCCAGCTAATTTCAGTGCACAATCAGGCCGAACTAGGGCGAAGTGCAGAACCCGAGGTGTCTCGTATTCCCTCGAGGAAAAGCGACAAGGAAGGAAGGGCCTAGGAAAATTTAAAAAGTTGCACTAAAGTTACATCAACTGAATCTGTGGTGGCTTCAGGGGAGCATACCCTTATTTTGTCCAATACGACCCATAACAGTGAAAAGGAGCTCTAATGGTGTTTTTGGAAATCTAGATCCACAGTAATACTCCCATCGGAATTCTAAACTTGAAATAGCCTTTGATCAGGCCAATGAAGACATGTACAAAAAAGCACCTCCTGTTAGTTGAAGTACAGATCCGACATATGATAGGTTATTCCTAATTCTGCAATTCGTATTGAAGGACCTGCAAAAGGACTATCTGGCACGCCACTGTACATTCTGCAGATTGCTACTATGCTACTATACTACTAGATTACTACTATGCACAGTGTCCTGGTGTTCATGCTGCCTGGTACACATACCCCTCCCAGGGCTTTGCCCAAATTCTTTACTGGACCAAGCCAACAATGACACAGGCAAGGCCCTAATATAGAGGAACATGCGCCAGGAAAGCATATCTTAGGTCTGCCTCTCCACCACAAGGGTAACACAGAAAAAGTAAGGAAGAGAGCGGAACCCAAGAAGCGAAAAACGCGCAAAAAAGGTTATCCACTAACGTGGTTACCTACTTATTGCGGCAAAGGGGTGGAAGTCGAACAGCCTGCTTGGAAGGTGGGGCTGGAAAGTTTCGCGCCGTAGGCTGTGCGTCTTCTTACTAGCGGTGTACACCGCGCGGAAGTCTTCGAAGGGCAGCGCGTACACGTTGAGGTCGATGGGGTATCACCAGAGGCATACACCTCGGTCTCCAGGGCTATACCCCAACAGAGGGATTATCTGCTGCAAGTATCCCTATGATTGATATGGTTGGCCATTCGACCTGAGGGGAACACTGTTAAGCCCAAGTTTTGTTTGGTACTCACCAACAAAAAAAAAACTGTGTGTTTGCGCGTTTGGTGCAAAAAGAAATTTTTGCATGTTATCATTTGGTATATGAGCCTAACCTCAGTTGTGCGCTGTTGCGCATTGGTCTTCTGTATGATAAGTTTCGCAAGGTACAACAACTGAGCGCTAAACACAGAATATTGCACCGTTGGTGCTCGGTGGGATGCATCTATCATATCCGGGATTGACCGAGCGGGTGCATTGCAGCTTTTTCCGCAGATTCCCGTTGGGAATGAGCACTGGTATATGGAGTGTAACCGTTTTTACGAGTGTAAAATTTTCAGGGAGCCATTCCTGGAATGGTTGGTGATGGGTTGTGTCTGCTCCATTGGAGATGCCGTTCATTTTCTCTCGGAATTAGGTTCTTCGATTGGATCTCTACGTATGCTGAACCCATTGGGAGCTGAAACCGAACTGGCAGGCAGGGGGGGGGCATTTGTGCCTGCACCGCAATAAACGGACGATGGGCGACTAAATATGTGGCAAAAGAAAAAAAATTCGGCGTTGCATGACGTGCAATTTTGCAGACTTTGCAGCTTGAAATCTGAACACCAACAGTGTTTTTGCACGTTTTCGGGCATCAGATCTGCGGGGGACCTCTGACACGACGATGACATTTTTCCCAGGTTCCTCTTGTTGTCTCTATGTTCCGAATTGTTGGTGGAAGGTATTTGGTCAAATATTAACTCTATCTTCGTGCTGTGTCTTCCAAGCTGGGGAAAAGGGACGGGCATGGACGAAACAAGGATAAGCCTTCAGTTAATAAGCAGAGGAGACTTGACAAGCCTACAGAGAAATCAGAAGCCCATTCTCCTTGGAAGTTGGCAGAAGTGAGATCACAGATCCCAGATCTGAAGGTATCAGTGGATAGAGGATGGAGAGCTTTCTATGCCTCGGCAAGCGCCAGTATCGCTGCGTACAGAAGTGAACCTCAGGAGCACGGCCGTGGAGTCAGGAATTGCCTGTGTCTGCGATCTCCGTGTAGGCCCTCTGGTGCATTACCACTACCTCTTCTACCGCTGTGAACGTCTGGCGCCGCCTTGTACCGTGCTCTACTTCCAAGAGGCCATCTGGTAAGCATCTGGCCGTCGCGCAGAACGCCTGCGTTCAGACTCCGTAAACTCCTTGAACACGTTCTCGACAGTCCAAGTGTTTGTACTTGAAGATTAAGCTTTGGCGAACCTTCCAGCAGTGTCCACAAGCCAGATATGTGTCACAGCACTTGAACAGAACCAGATAGTTGAACCGGCGGTCGTCACAGGACCAGATAACCACAGAACCGCTTCCGAGAAGTCGAACTCAAGACCCTTACAGCCAACCCCCTGCAATCTCTGAACCCCAGACGATCATTTGAGAGACCTTCTACAGCCGGAAACATCAACAACTTCACAAAGGAGGTGTTAAGCACACCAACGCCAGCCTCACGACCGTGGGCCCATCCGCGGCATCATCGACATTGGTGTTCGTGGAGTTTCGACGTGGCGAGGATAAAACATCCTTTTGACCTCTCCCAGCACCTCCATTTTGCGGGGCTCGAGGTTATCTATCCCATTCTTCATTTTGGTTTTCCATCATCTCCCAATCGGACCCTCTTTTAGCATTACATTGCCGATCCGGTTTACATCGTGAATGTGGGTTTTGGCCTTTGTACCCCCAAATATGAAGAGTAGGCTCGAATTCGAATTCGCCCCAAAAGACACTCGAAAAGATGAGAAAAAATAAGAGGAAGACCGAAACTTTTGTCGAGCAAAAATTCATTTTCAAGCGAAAGTTCCATTATGTGGGAGGGTTCCCCATTTGCCCCTCGAGTTGACAAAGTGGCGTCAAAGGTTTCAAGTTTACAAGAACGTTCCAAGGATTTTGTGTTGAAGTATCCACCACAAGAACTTCCCAAGTTTAATGGGAGTGATCTTTCTGCTTTGATGAAACGATTTTCAGAGGTGCATGAGATTGAGTGGTGCAGAATGTTTGCGAAACGACCAAAAATTGGATTGGCTTTTACAAGCTCTCGAACCCAAATTTTGCCAATTGTGGAATCATTGGTTGACAAAGGGTTGCCTATTGAAGGAGTTTTGATGGAATGGAGAAACTATGGCCAAGGTATGAAAGTGATTTGACGTTGCGGTTGAAAGTCGACAATGTCAACCACCTTCCATACAACGCGGAGCCCAGTGAAGTTGAACGCCTTTTGAACGAGACGGAGTCCATTTTGGCTAAATGTCACCCGAATTAATGAGTTTGCAAGAAAGGTTTTTGGTCCTCATGAGAAAGGTGCATCCGAACTCTTGGAACGAAATCCGATCCGATCGTTTCTTTAAAAGATAAAGTGAAACATTTTCGGATTTGAAAGAGACACTCATGGAAAAAGGCAAAGGAGGATTGGATGCAAAAGCAACTTTCAGGGAACACGAGTCATTCGGAGGCAACACTGCACGCTTTGGAGACAACCAAACCCCCACAAGAAGTTTCGAATGTTGAAAAGGGGAAAGGCAATTGATCCACAGACAAAGGCAAAGGGAAAGGCAAAGGCAAGAGGAGGCACAGGAAAAGGTGGAAGGGTCCAAACCCAAGCCAAAGCACCCCCCAAGCAAAGATTTACAACGACCATTTGGTGCAGGTTTTGCAAAAAAGCAGGGTCATTATGAAAGTAACTGTTTTGCAAAGTTCCCCAAATTACGTCCCAAAAAAGAAAGGTATTACGAAACCAATTACCCAAGAAGTTGTGAGTGATCCCCAAGAAAGCAATTCAAAGAAAAGAAAGGCGGATGTGCTTCTTTTTCTCACCAACACCCTTTGGATGGATGCAAAGGTGAATGGTCATCCCGTGAGAGCCATCATCGGCACCGGAGCCACTACAAGCGTGATTTCGAGTTCATTTGTTTCGGAAAAGGATTCGAAAAGGGGAAACGCAATTCCGATTCAAGTTGCGTCCGGGAAAACGCTCTTTTCGTTGGGATCGGCAAACATCACGTTGAATTTTGGAAACGAAGAATTCAAACACGAAGCGTTGGATTTGGACACCCAAGCGTTTGAAGCGGTGTTGGGTTTGAATTTTATCGGAAAGATTCCATGTGGAGGAATTCTTATATACCCAAAACGAGGGAAACGAGAAAGCGGGTGTGCATCGAGTGCAACGAATTTTCAAGAAGGAATCGTACACATTGGGAGAAAGTTTGAGGATTTATGCTTTCCATTTTTTGGGTGTGAAGTGAGAAGATGTGATTTTGGACCTTTTTGCGAACCATTTCAATCATGTGGAAGAAAAGTACATGACGAGGCAAAACAACGCTTTCAAATAC
>CAAHFI011440384.1:0-42470 GCA_900893395.1 Euglena gracilis
TGTTTTCACAGTTTTTGGGTCTTGGCCGGCCTGTCCAGCGTAGACCGGACAGGAGAAGTTCTTTGCTGCATGTATTTCAACCCTTTAGAGCACAACTGTCACGGTGGTCATGAGCATGTACACACTTTTCCATAGTTATGGGCACGATCGGTTTCCTGGTCAAAATGCACCTATTCACCAGCCTTTGGAACAGGGGTATTTTTAACCCCTGTTTTCACAGTTTTTGGGTCTTGGCCGGCCGGTCCAGCGTTAGACCGACAGGAGAAGTTCTTGCTGCATGTATTTCACACCCTTAGAGCACAACTGTCACGGTGGTCATGAGCATGTACACACTTTTTCCATAGTTATGGCACGATCGGTTTCCTGTTTTGGTCAAAATGCACCTATTTCACCAGCCTTTGGAACAGGGGTTTTTAACCCCTGTTTTCACAGTTTTTGGTCTTGGCCGGCCTGTCCAGCGTTAGACCGACAGGAGAAGTTCTTGCTGCATGTATTTCACACCTTAGAGCACAACTGTCACGGTGGTCATGAGCATGTACACACTTTTTCCATAGTTATGGGCACGATTTTGGTTTCCTGGTCACACCTATTTCACCAGCCTTTGGAACAGGGTATTTTTAACCCCTGTTTTCACAGTTTTTGGGTCTTGGCCGGCCTGTCCAGCGTTAGACCGACAGGAGAAGTTCTTGCTGCATGTATTTCACACCCTTAGAGCACAACTGTCACGGTCATGAGCATGTACACACTTTTTCCATAGTTATGGGCACGATCGGTTTCCTGGTTTTGGTCAAAATGCACCTATTTCACCAGCCTTTGGAACAGGGTATTTTTAACCCCTGTTTTCACAGTTTTTGGGTCTTGGCCGGCCCTGTCCAGCGTTAGACCGACAGGAGAAGTTCTTGCTGCATGTATTTCACACCCTTAGAGCACAACTGTCACGGTGGTCATGAGCATGTACACACTTTTTCCATAGTTATGGGCACGATCGGTTTCCTGGTTTTGGTCAAAATGCACCTATTTCACCAGCCTTTGGAACAGGGGTATTTTTAACCCCTGTTTTCACAGTTTTTGGGTCTTGGCCGGCCTGTCAGCGTTAGACCGACAGGAGAAGTTCTTGCTGCATGTATTTCACACCCTTAGAGCACAACTGTCACGGTGGTCATGAGCATGTACACACTTTTTCCATAGTTATGGGCACGATCGGTTTCCTGGTTTTGGTCAAAATGCACCTATTTCACCAGCCTTTGGAACAGGGGTATTTTTAACCCCTGTTTTCACAGTTTTTGGGTCTTGGCCGGCCTGTCCAGCGTTAGACCGACAGGAGAAGTTCTTGCTGCATGTATTTCACACCCTTAGAGCACAACTGTCACGGTGGTCATGAGCATGTACACACTTTTTCCATAGTTATGGGCACGATCGGTTTCCTGGTTTTGGTCAAAATGCACCTATTCACCAGCCTTTGGAACAGGGGTATTTTTAACCCTGTTTTCACAGTTTTTGGGTCTTGGCCGGCCTGTCCAGCGTTAGACCGACAGGAGAAGTTCTTGCTGCATGTATTTCACACCCTTAGAGCACAACTGTCACGGTGGTCATGAGCATGTACACACTTTTTCCATAGTTATGGGCACGATCGGTTTCCTGGTTTTGGTCAAAATGCACCTATTTCACCAGCCTTTGGAACAGGGGTATTTTAACCCCTGTTTTCACAGTTTTTGGGTCTTGGCCGGCCTGTCCAGCGTTAGACCGACAGGAGAAGTTCTTGCTGCATGTATTTCACACCCTTAGAGCACAACTGTCACGGTGGTCATGAGCATGTACACACTTTTTCCATAGTTATGGGCACGATCGGTTTCCTGGTTTTGGTCAAAATGCACCTATTTCACCAGCCTTTGGAACAGGGGTATTTTTAACCCCTGTTTTCACAGTTTTTGGGTCTTGGCCGGCCTGTCCAGCGTTAGACCGACAGGAGAAGTTCTTGCTGCATGTATTTCACACCCTTAGAGCACAACTGTCACGGTGGTCATGAGCATGTACACACTTTTTCCATAGTTATGGGCACGATCGGTTTCCTGGTTTTGGTCAAAATGCACCTATTTCACCAGCCTTTGGAACAGGGGTATTTTTAACCCCTGTTTTCACAGTTTTTGGGTCTTGGCCGGCCTGTCCAGCGTTAGACCGACAGGAGAAGTTCTTGCTGCATGTATTTCACACCCTTAGAGCACAACTGTCACGGTGGTCATGAGCATGTACACACTTTTTCCATAGTTATGGCACGATCGGTTTCCTGGTTTTGGTCAAAATGCACCTATTTCACCAGCCTTTGGAACAGGGGTATTTTTAACCCCTGTTTTCACAGTTTTTGGGTCTTGGCCGGCCTGTCCAGCGTTAGACCGACAGGAGAAGTTCTTGCTGCATGTATTTCACACCCTTAGAGCACAACTGTCACGGTGGTCATGAGCATGTACACACTTTTTCCATAGTTATGGGCACGATCGGTTTCCTGGTTTTGGTCAAAATGCACCTATTTCACCAGCCTTTGGAACAGGGGTATTTTTAACCCCTGTTTTCACAGTTTTTGGGTCTTGGCCGGCCTGTCCAGCGTTAGACCGACAGGAGAAGTTCTTGCTGCATGTATTTCACACCCTTAGAGCACAACTGTCACGGTGGTCATGAGCATGTACACACTTTTTCCATAGTTATGGGCACGATCGGTTTCCTGGTTTTGGTCAAAATGCACCTATTTCACCAGCCTTTGGAACAGGGGTATTTTAACCCCTGTTTTCACAGTTTTTGGGTCTTGGCCGGCCTGTCCAGCGTTAGACCGACAGGAGAAGTTCTTGCTGCATGTATTTCACACCCTTAGAGCACAACTGTCACGGTGGTCATGAGCATGTACACACTTTTTCCATAGTTATGGGCACGATCGGTTTCCTGGTTTTGGTCAAAATGCACCTATTTCACCAGCCTTTGGAACAGGGGTATTTTAACCCCTGTTTTCACAGTTTTGGGTCTTGGCCGGCCTGTCCAGCGTTAGACCGACAGGAGAAGTTCTTGCTGCATGTATTTCACACCCTTAGAGCACAACTGTCACGGTGGTCATGAGCATGTACACACTTTTTCCATAGTTATGGGCACGATCGGTTTCCTGGTTTTGGTCAAAATGCACCTATTTCACCAGCCTTTGGAACAGGGGTATTTTTAACCCCTGTTTTCACAGTTTTTGGGTCTTGGCCGGCCTGTCCAGCGTTAGACCGACAGGAGAAGTTCTTGCTGCATGTATTTCACACCCTTAGAGCACAACTGTCACGGTGGTCATGAGCATGTACACACTTTTTCCATAGTTATGGGCACGATCGGTTTCCTGGTTTTGGTCAAAATGCACCTTTTCACCAGCCTTTGGAACAGGGGTATTTTTAACCCCTGTTTTCACAGTTTTTGGGTCTTGGCCGGCCTGTCCAGCGTTAGACCGACAGGAGAAGTTCTTGCTGCATGTATTTCACACCCTTAGAGCACAACTGTCACGGTGGTCATGAGCATGTACACACTTTTTCCATAGTTATGGGCACGATCGGTTTCCTGGTTTTGGTCAAAATGCACCTATTTCACCAGCCTTTGGAACAGGGGTATTTTTAACCCCTGTTTTCACAGTTTTTGGGTCTTGGCCGGCCTGTCCAGCGTTAGACGTCACGGTGGTCATGAGCACTGTCACATTTTTTTCCATAGTGGGCACGATCGGTTTCCTGGTTTTGGTCAAAATGCACCTATTTCACCAGCCTTTGGAACAGGGGTATTTTTAACCCCTGTTTTCACAGTTTTTGGGTCTTGGCCGGCCTGTCCAGCGTTAGACCGACAGGAGAAGTTCTTGCTGCATGTATTTCACACCCTTAGAGCACAACTGTCACGGTGGTCATGAGCATGTACACACTTTTTCCATAGTTATGGGCACGATCGGTTTCCTGGTTTTGGTCAAAATGCACCTATTTCACCAGCCTTTGGAACAGGGGTATTTTTAACCCTGTTTTCACAGTTTTTGGGTCTTGGCCGGCCTGTCCAGCGTTAGACCGACAGGAGAAGTTCTTGCTGCATGTATTTCACACCCTTAGAGCACAACTGTCACGGTGGTCATGAGCATGTACACACTTTTTCCATAGTTATGGGCACGATCGGTTTCCTGGTTTTGGTCAAAATGCACCTATTTCACCAGCCTTTGGAACAGGGGTATTTTTAACCCTGTTTTCACAGTTTTTGGGTCTTGGCCGGCCTGTCCAGCGTTAGACCGACAGGAGAAGTTCTTGCTGCATGTATTTCACACCCTTAGAGCACAACTGTCACGGTGGTCATGAGCATGTACACACTTTTTCCATAGTTATGGGCACGATCGGTTTCCTGGTTTTGGTCAAAATGCACCTATTTCACCAGCCTTTGGAACAGGGGTATTTTAACCCCTGTTTTCACAGTTTTTGGGTCTTGGCCGGCCTGTCCAGCGTTAGACCGACAGGAGAAGTTCTTGCTGCATGTATTTCACACCCTTAGAGCACAACTGTCACGGTGGTCATGAGCATGTACACACTTTTTCCATAGTTATGGGCACGATCGGTTTCCTGGTTTTGGTCAAAATGCACCTATTTCACCAGCCTTTGGAACAGGGGTATTTTTAACCCCTGTTTTCACAGTTTTTGGGTCTTGGCCGGCCTGTCCAGCGTTAGACCGACAGGAGAAGTTCTTGCTGCATGTATTTCACACCCTTAGAGCACAACTGTCACGGTGGTCATGAGCATGTACACACTTTTTCCATAGTTATGGGCACGATCGGTTTCCTGGTTTTGGTCAAAATGCACCTATTTCACCAGCCTTTGGAACAGGGGTATTTTTAACCCCTGTTTTCACATTTTTGGGTCTTGGCCGGCCTGTCCAGCGTTAGACCGACAGGAGAAGTTCTTGCTGCATGTATTTCACACCCTTAGAGCACAACTGTCACGGTGGTCATGAGCATGTACACACTTTTTCCATAGTTATGGGCACGATCGGTTTCCTGGTTTTGGTCAAAATGCACCTATTTCACCAGCCTTTGGAACAGGGGTATTTTTAACCCCTGTTTTCACAGTTTTTGGGTCTTGGCCGGCCTGTCCAGCGTTAGACCGACAGGAGAAGTTCTTGCTGCATGTATTTCACACCCTTAGAGCACAACTGTCACGGTGGTCATGAGCATGTACACACTTTTTCCATAGTTATGGGCACGATCGGTTTCCTGGTTTTGGTCAAAATGCACCTATTTCACCAGCCTTTGGAACAGGGGTATTTTTAACCCCTGTTTTCACAGTTTTTGGGTCTTGGCCGGCCTGTCCAGCGTTAGACCGACAGGAGAAGTTCTTGCTGCATGTATTTCACACCCTTAGAGCACAACTGTCACGGTGGTCATGAGCATGTACACACTTTTTCCATAGTTATGGGCACGATCGGTTTCCTGGTTTTGGTCAAAATGCACCTATTTCACCAGCCTTTGGAACAGGGGTATTTTTAACCCCTGTTTTCACAGTTTTTGGGTCTTGGCCGGCCTGTCCAGCGTTAGAGCACAACTGTCACGGTGGTCATGAGCATGTACACACTTTTTCCATAGTTATGGGCACGATCGGTTTCCTGGTTTTGGTCAAAATGCACCTATTTCACCAGCCTTTGGAACAGGGGTATTTTTAACCCCTGTTTTCACAGTTTTTGGGTCTTGGCCGGCCTGTCCAGCGTTAGACCGACAGGAGAAGTTCTTGCTGCATGTATTTCACACCCTTAGAGCACAACTGTCACGGTGGTCATGAGCATGTACACACTTTTTCCATAGTTATGGGCACGATCGGTTTCCTGGTTTTGGTCAAAATGCACCTATTTCACCAGCCTTTGGAACAGGGGTATTTTTAACCCCTGTTTTCACAGTTTTTGGGTCTTGGCCGGCCTGTCCAGCGTTAGACCGACAGGAGAAGTTCTTGCATGTATTTCACACCCTTAGAGCACAACTGTCACGGTGGTCATGAGCATGTACACACTTTTCCATAGTTATGGGCACGATCGGTTTCCTGGTTTTGGTCAAAATGCACCTATTTCACCAGCCTTTGGAACAGGGGTATTTTTAACCCCTGTTTTCACAGTTTTTGGGTCTTGGCCGGCCTGTCCAGCGTTAGACCGACAGGAGAAGTTCTTGCTGCATGTATTTCACACCCTTAGAGCACAACTGTCACGGTGGTCATGAGCATGTACACACTTTTTCCATAGTTATGGGCACGATCGGTTTCCTGGTTTTGGTCAAAATGCACCTATTTCACCAGCCTTTGGAACAGGGGTATTTTTAACCCCTGTTTTCACATTTTTTGGGTCGTTGCCGCTCGTTCCAGCGTTAGAGCACAACTGTCACGGTGGTCATGAGCATGTACACACTTTTTCCATAGTTATGGGCACGATCGGTTTCCTGGTTTTGGTCAAAATGCACCTATTTCACCAGCCTTTGGAACAGGGGTATTTTTAACCCCTGTTTTCACAGTTTTTGGGTCTTGGCCGGCCTGTCCAGCGTTAGACCGACAGGAGAAGTTCTTGCTGCATGTATTTCACACCCTTAGAGCACAACTGTCACGGTGGTCATGAGCATGTACACACTTTTTCCATAGTTATGGGCACGATCGGTTTCCTGGTTTTGGTCAAAATGCACCTATTTCACCAGCCTTTGGAACAGGGGTATTTTTAACCCCTGTTTTCACAGTTTTTGGGTCTTGGCCGGCCTGTCCAGCGTTAGACCGACAGGAGAAGTTCTTGCTGCATGTATTTCACACCCTTAGAGCACAACTGTCACGGTGGTCATGAGCATGTACACACTTTTTCCATAGTTATGGGCACGATCGGTTTCCTGGTTTTGGTCAAAATGCACCTATTTCACCAGCCTTTGGAACAGGGGTATTTTTAACCCCTGTTTTCACAGTTTTTGGGTCTTGGCCGGCCTGTCCAGCGTTAGACCGACAGGAGAAGTTCTTGCTGCATGTATTTCACACCCTTAGAGCACAACTGTCACGGTGGTCATGAGCATGTACACACTTTTTCCATAGTTATGGGCACGATCGGTTTCCTGGTTTTGGTCAAAATGCACCTATTTCACCAGCCTTTGGAACAGGGGTATTTTAACCCCTGTTTTCACAGTTTTTGGGTCTTGGCCGGCCTGTCCAGCGTTAGACCGACAGGAGAAGTTCTTGCTGCATGTATTTCACACCCTTAGAGCACAACTGTCACGGTGGTCATGAGCATGTACACACTTTTTCCATAGTTATGGGCACGATCGGTTTCCTGGTTTTGGTCAAAATGCACCTATTTCACCAGCCTTTGGAACAGGGGTATTTTTAACCCCTGTTTTCACAGTTTTTGGGTCTTGGCCGGCCTGTCCAGCGTTAGACCGACAGGAGAAGTTCTTGCTGCATGTATTTCACACCCTTAGAGCACAACTGTCACGGTGGTCATGAGCATGTACACACTTTTTCCATAGTTATGGGCACGATCGGTTTCCTGGTTTTGGTCAAAATGCACCTATTTCACCAGCCTTTGGAACAGGGGTATTTTTAACCCCTGTTTTCACAGTTTTTGGGTCTTGGCCGGCCTGTCCAGCGTTAGACCGACAGGAGAAGTTCTTGCTGCATGTATTTCACACCCTTAGAGCACAACTGTCACGGTGGTCATGAGCATGTACACACTTTTTCCATAGTTATGGGCACGATCGGTTTCCTGGTTTTGGTCAAAATGCACCTATTTCACCAGCCTTTGGAACAGGGGTATTTTTAACCCCTGTTTTCACAGTTTTTGGGTCTTGGCCGGCCTGTCCAGCGTTAGACCGACAGGAGAAGTTCTTGCTGCATGTATTTCACACCCTTAGAGCACAACTGTCACGGTGGTCATGAGCATGTACACACTTTTTCCATAGTTATGGGCACGATCGGTTTCCTGGTTTTGGTCAAAATGCACCTATTTCACCAGCCTTTGGAACAGGGGTATTTTTAACCCTGTTTTCACAGTTTTTGGGTCTTGGCCGGCCTGTCCAGCGTTAGACCGACAGGAGAAGTTCTTGCTGCATGTATTTCACACCCTTAGAGCACAACTGTCACGGTGGTCATGAGCATGTACACACTTTTTCCATAGTTATGGGCACGATCGGTTTCCTGGTTTTGGTCAAAATGCACCTATTTCACCAGCCTTTGGAACAGGGGTATTTTTAACCCCTGTTTTCACAGTTTTTGGGTCTTGGCCGGCCTGTCCAGCGTTAGACCGACAGGAGAAGTTCTTGCTGCATGTATTTCACACCCTTAGAGCACAACTGTCACGGTGGTCATGAGCATGTACACACTTTTTCCATAGTTATGGGCACGATCGGTTTCCTGGTTTTGGTCAAAATGCACCTATTTCACCAGCCTTTGGAACAGGGGTATTTTTAACCCCTGTTTTCACAGTTTTTGGGTCTTGGCCGGCCTGTCCAGCGTTAGACCGACAGGAGAAGTTCTTGCTGCATGTATTTCACACCCTTAGAGCACAACTGTCACGGTGGTCATGAGCATGTACACACTTTTTCCATAGTTATGGGCACGATCGGTTTCCTGGTTTTGGTCAAAATGCACCTATTTCACCAGCCTTTGGAACAGGGGTATTTTTAACCCCTGTTTTCACAGTTTTTGGGTCTTGGCCGGCCTGCGTTCGACATGCCTTAGAGCACAACTGTCACGGTGGTCATGAGCATGTACACACTTTTTCCATAGTTATGGGCACGATCGGTTTCCTGGTTTTGGTCAAAATGCACCTATTTCACCAGCCTTTGGAACAGGGGTATTTTTAACCCCTGTTTTCACAGTTTTTGGGTCTTGGCCGGCCTGTCCAGCGTTAGACCGACAGGAGAAGTTCTTGCTGCATGTATTTCACACCCTTAGAGCACAACTGTCACGGTGGTCATGAGCATGTACACACTTTTTCCATAGTTATGGGCACGATCGGTTTCCTGGTTTTGGTCAAAATGCACCTATTTCACCAGCCTTTGGAACAGGGGTATTTTTAACCCCTGTTTTCACAGTTTTTGGGTCTTGGCCGGCCTGTCCAGCGTTAGACCGACAGGAGAAGTTCTTGCTGCATGTATTTCACACCCTTAGAGCACAACTGTCACGGTGGTCATGAGCATGTACACACTTTTTCCATAGTTATGGGCACGATCGGTTTCCTGGTTTTGGTCAAAATGCACCTATTTCACCAGCCTTTGGAACAGGGGTATTTTTAACCCCTGTTTTCACAGTTTTTGGGTCTTGGCCGGCCTGTCCAGCGTTAGACCGACAGGAGAAGTTCTTGCTGCATGTATTTCACACCCTTAGAGCACAACTGTCACGGTGGTCATGAGCATGTACACACTTTTTCCATAGTTTGGGCACGATCGGTTTCCTGGTTTTGGTCAAAATGCACCTATTTCACCAGCCTTTGGAACAGGGGTATTTTTAACCCCTGTTTTCACAGTTTTTGGGTCTTGGCCGGCGCTGTTCACAGCGTTAGAGCACAACTGTCACGGTGGTCATGAGCATGTACACACTTTTTCCATAGTTATGGGCACGATCGGTTTCCTGGTTTTGGTCAAAATGCACCTATTTCACCAGCCTTTGGAACAGGGGTATTTTTAACCCCTGTTTTCACAGTTTTTGGGTCTTGGCCGGCCTGTCCAGCGTTAGACCGACAGGAGAAGTTCTTGCTGCATGTATTTCACACCCTTAGAGCACAACTGTCACGGTGGTCATGAGCATGTACACACTTTTTCCATAGTTATGGGCACGATCGGTTTCCTGGTTTTGGTCAAAATGCACCTATTTCACCAGCCTTTGGAACAGGGGTATTTTTAACCCCTGTTTTCACAGTTTTTGGGTCTTGGCCGGCCTGTCCAGCGTTAGACCGACAGGAGAAGTTCTTGCTGCATGTATTTCACACCCTTAGAGCACAACTGTCACGGTGGTCATGAGCATGTACACACTTTTTCCATAGTTATGGGCACGATCGGTTTCCTGGTTTTGGTCAAAATGCACCTATTTCACCAGCCTTTGGAACAGGGGTATTTTTAACCCCTGTTTTCACAGTTTTTGGGTCTTGGCCGGCCTGTCCAGCGTTAGACCGACAGGAGAAGTTCTTGCTGCATGTATTTCACACCCTTAGAGCACAACTGTCACGGTGGTCATGAGCATGTACACACTTTTTCCATAGTTATGGGCACGATCGGTTTCCTGGTTTTGGTCAAAATGCACCTATTTCACCAGCCTTTGGAACAGGGGTATTTTTAACCCCTGTTTTCACAGTTTTTGGGTCTTGGCCGGCCTGTCCAGCGTTAGACCGACAGGAGAAGTTCTTGCTGCATGTATTTCACACCCTTAGAGCACAACTGTCACGGTGGTCATGAGCATGTACACACTTTTTCCATAGTTATGGGCACGATCGGTTTCCTGGTTTTGGTCAAAATGCACCTATTTCACCAGCCTTTGGAACAGGGGTATTTTTAACCCCTGTTTTCACAGTTTTTGGGTCTTGGCCGGCCTGTCCAGCGTTTAGACCGTCACGGTGGTCATGAGCATGTACACACTTTTTCCATAGTTATGGGCACGATCGGTTTCCTGGTTTTGGTCAAAATGCACCTATTTCACCAGCCTTTGGAACAGGGGTATTTTTAACCCCTGTTTTCACAGTTTTTGGGTCTTGGCCGGCCTGTCCAGCGTTAGACCGACAGGAGAAGTTCTTGCTGCATGTATTTCACACCCTTAGAGCACAACTGTCACGGTGGTCATGAGCATGTACACACTTTTTCCATAGTTATGGGCACGATCGGTTTCCTGGTTTTGGTCAAAATGCACCTATTTCACCAGCCTTTGGAACAGGGGTATTTTTAACCCCTGTTTTCACAGTTTTTGGGTCTTGGCCGGCCTGTCCAGCGTTAGACCGACAGGAGAAGTTCTTGCTGCATGTATTTCACACCCTTAGAGCACAACTGTCACGGTGGTCATGAGCATGTACACACTTTTTCCATAGTTATGGGCACGATCGGTTTCCTGGTTTTGGTCAAAATGCACCTATTTCACCAGCCTTTGGAACAGGGGTATTTTTAACCCCTGTTTTCACAGTTTTTGGGTCTTGGCCGGCCTGTCCAGCGTTAGACCGACAGGAGAAGTTCTTGCTGCATGTATTTCACACCCTTAGAGCACAACTGTCACGGTGGTCATGAGCATGTACACACTTTTTCCATAGTTATGGGCACGATCGGTTTCCTGGTTTTGGTCAAAATGCACCTATTTCACCAGCCTTTGGAACAGGGGTATTTTTAACCCCTGTTTTCACAGTTTTTGGGTCTTGGCCGGCCTGTCCAGCGTTAGAACCTGTCACGGTGGTCATGAGCATGTACACACTTTTTCCATAGTTATGGGCACGATCGGTTTCCTGGTTTTGGTCAAAATGCACCTATTTCACCAGCCTTTGGAACAGGGGTATTTTTAACCCCTGTTTTCACAGTTTTTGGGTCTTGGCCGGCCTGTCCAGCGTTAGACCGACAGGAGAAGTTCTTGCTGCATGTATTTCACACCCTTAGAGCACAACTGTCACGGTGGTCATGAGCATGTACACACTTTTTCCATAGTTATGGGCACGATCGGTTTCCTGGTTTTGGTCAAAATGCACCTATTTCACCAGCCTTTGGAACAGGGGTATTTTTAACCCCTGTTTTCACAGTTTTTGGGTCTTGGCCGGCCTGTCCAGCGTTAGACCTTCACACTTCACGGTGGTCATGAGCATGTACACACTTTTTCCATAGTTATGGGCACGATCGGTTTCCTGGTTTTGGTCAAAATGCACCTATTTCACCAGCCTTTGGAACAGGGGTATTTTTAACCCCTGTTTTCACAGTTTTTGGGTCTTGGCCGGCCTGTCCAGCGTTAGACCGACAGGAGAAGTTCTTGCTGCATGTATTTCACACCCTTAGAGCACAACTGTCACGGTGGTCATGAGCATGTACACACTTTTTCCATAGTTATGGGCACGATCGGTTTCCTGGTTTTGGTCAAAATGCACCTATTTCACCAGCCTTTGGAACAGGGGTATTTTTAACCCCTGTTTTCACAGTTTTTGGGTCTTGGCCGGCCTGTCCAGCGTTAGACCGACAGGAGAAGTTCTTGCTGCATGTATTTCACACCCTTAGAGCACAACTGTCACGGTGGTCATGAGCATGTACACACTTTTTCCATAGTTATGGGCACGATCGGTTTCCTGGTTTTGGTCAAAATGCACCTATTTCACCAGCCTTTGGAACAGGGGTATTTTTAACCCCTGTTTTCACAGTTTTTGGGTCTTGGCCGGCCTGTCCAGCGTTAGACCGACAGGAGAAGTTCTTGCTGCATGTATTTCACACCCTTAGAGCACAACTGTCACGGTGGTCATGAGCATGTACACACTTTTTCCATAGTTATGGGCACGATCGGTTTCCTGGTTTTGGTCAAAATGCACCTATTTCACCAGCCTTTGGAACAGGGGTATTTTTAACCCCTGTTTTCACAGTTTTTGGGTCTTGGCCGGCCTGTCCAGCGTTAGACCGACAGGAGAAGTTCTTGCTGCATGTATTTCACACCCTTAGAGCACAACTGTCACGGTGGTCATGAGCATGTACACACTTTTTCCATAGTTATGGGCACGATCGGTTTCCTGGTTTTGGTCAAAATGCACCTATTTCACCAGCCTTTGGAACAGGGGTATTTTTAACCCCTGTTTTCACAGTTTTTGGGTCTTGGCCGGCCTGTCCAGCGTTAGACCGACAGGAGAAGTTCTTGCTGCATGTATTTCACACCCTTAGAGCACAACTGTCACGGTGGTCATGAGCATGTACACACTTTTTCCATAGTTATGGGCACGATCGGTTTCCTTTTTGGTCAAAATGCACCTATTTCACCAGCCTTTGGAACAGGGGTATTTTTAACCCCTGTTTTCACAGTTTTTGGGTCTTGGCCGGCCTGTCCAGCGTTAGACCGACAGGAGAAGTTCTTGCTGCATGTATTTCACACCCTTAGAGCACAACTGTCACGGTGGTCATGAGCATGTACACACTTTTTCCATAGTTATGGGCACGATCGGTTTCCTGGTTTTGGTCAAAATGCACCTATTTCACCAGCCTTTGGAACAGGGGTATTTTAACCCCTGTTTTCACAGTTTTTGGGTCTTGGCCGGCCTGTCCAGCGTTAGACCGACAGGAGAAGTTCTTGCTGCATGTATTTCACACCCTTAGAGCACAACTGTCACGGTGGTCATGAGCATGTACACACTTTTTCCATAGTTATGGGCACGATCGGTTTCCTGGTTTTGGTCAAAATGCACCTATTTCACCAGCCTTTGGAACAGGGGTATTTTAACCCCTGTTTTCACAGTTTTTGGGTCTTGGCCGGCCTGTCCAGCGTTAGACCGACAGGAGAAGTTCTTGCTGCATGTATTTCACACCCTTAGAGCACAACTGTCACGGTGGTCATGAGCATGTACACACTTTTTCCATAGTTATGGGCACGATCGGTTTCCTGGTTTTGGTCAAAATGCACCTATTTCACCAGCCTTTGGAACAGGGGTATTTTTAACCCCTGTTTTCACAGTTTTTGGGTCTTGGCCGGCCTGTCCAGCGTTAGACCGACAGGAGAAGTTCTTGCTGCATGTATTTCACACCCTTAGAGCACAACTGTCACGGTGGTCATGAGCATGTACACACTTTTTCCATAGTTATGGGCACGATCGGTTTCCTGGTTTTGGTCAAAATGCACCTATTTCACCAGCCTTTGGAACAGGGGTATTTTTAACCCCTGTTTTCACAGTTTTTGGGTCTTGGCCGGCCTGTCCAGCGTTAGACCGACAGGAGAAGTTCTTGCTGCATGTATTTCACACCCTTAGAGCACAACTGTCACGGTGGTCATGAGCATGTACACACTTTTTCCATAGTTATGGGCACGATCGGTTTCCTGGTTTTGGTCAAAATGCACCTATTTCACCAGCCTTTGGAACAGGGGTATTTTTAACCCCTGTTTTCACAGTTTTTGGGTCTTGGCCGGCCTGTCCAGCGTTAGACCGACAGGAGAAGTTCTTGCTGCATGTATTTCACACCCTTAGAGCACAACTGTCACGGTGGTCATGAGCATGTACACACTTTTTCCATAGTTATGGGCACGATCGGTTTCCTGGTTTTGGTCAAAATGCACCTATTTCACCAGCCTTTGGAACAGGGGTATTTTTAACCCCTGTTTTCACAGTTTTTGGGTCTTGGCCGGCCTGTCCAGCGTTAGACCGACAGGAGAAGTTCTTGCTGCATGTATTTCACACCCTTAGAGCACAACTGTCACGGTGGTCATGAGCATGTACACACTTTTTCCATAGTTATGGGCACGATCGGTTTCCTGGTTTTGGTCAAAATGCACCTATTTCACCAGCCTTTGGAACAGGGGTATTTTTAACCCCTGTTTTCACAGTTTTTGGGTCTTGGCCGGCCTGTCCAGCGTTAGACCGACAGGAGAAGTTCTTGCTGCATGTATTTCACACCCTTAGAGCACAACTGTCACGGTGGTCATGAGCATGTACACACTTTTTCCATAGTTATGGGCACGATCGGTTTCCTGGTTTTGGTCAAAATGCACCTATTTCACCAGCCTTTGGAACAGGGGTATTTTTAACCCCTGTTTTCACAGTTTTTGGGTCTTGGCCGGCCTGTCCAGCGTTAGACCGACAGGAGAAGTTCTTGCTGCATGTATTTCACACCCTTAGAGCACAACTGTCACGGTGGTCATGAGCATGTACACACTTTTTCCATAGTTATGGGCACGATCGGTTTCCTGGTTTTGGTCAAAATGCACCTATTTCACCAGCCTTTGGAACAGGGGTATTTTTAACCCCTGTTTTCACAGTTTTTGGGTCTTGGCCGGCCTGTCCAGCGTTAGACCGACAGGAGAAGTTCTTGCTGCATGTATTTCACACCCTTAGAGCACAACTGTCACGGTGGTCATGAGCATGTACACACTTTTTCCATAGTTATGGGCACGATCGGTTTCCTGGTTTTGGTCAAAATGCACCTATTTCACCAGCCTTTGGAACAGGGGTATTTTTAACCCCTGTTTTCACAGTTTTTGGGTCTTGGCCGGCCTGTCCAGCGTTAGACCGACAGGAGAAGTTCTTGCTGCATGTATTTCACACCCTTAGAGCACAACTGTCACGGTGGTCATGAGCATGTACACACTTTTTCCATAGTTATGGGCACGATCGGTTTCCTGGTTTTGGTCAAAATGCACCTATTTCACCAGCCTTTGGAACAGGGGTATTTTTAACCCCTGTTTTCACTTTTTGGGTCTTGGCCGGCCTGTCCAGCGTTAGACCGACAGGAGAAGTTCTTGCTGCATGTATTTCACACCCTTAGAGCACAACTGTCACGGTGGTCATGAGCATGTACACATTTTTCCATAGTTATGGGCACGATCGGTTTCCTGGTTTTGGTCAAAATGCACCTATTTCACCAGCCTTTGGAACAGGGGTATTTTTAACCCCTGTTTTCACAGTTTTTGGGTCTTGGCCGGCCTGTCCAGCGTTAGACCGACAGGAGAAGTTCTTGCTGCATGTATTTCACACCCTTAGAGCACAACTGTCACGGTGGTCATGAGCATGTACACACTTTTTCCATAGTTATGGGCACGATCGGTTTCCTGGTTTTGGTCAAAATGCACCTATTTCACCAGCCTTTGGAACAGGGGTATTTTTAACCCCTGTTTTCACAGTTTTTGGGTCTTGGCCGGCCTGTCCAGCGTTAGACCGACAGGAGAAGTTCTTGCTGCATGTATTTCACACCCTTAGAGCACAACTGTCACGGTGGTCATGAGCATGTACACACTTTTTCCATAGTTATGGGCACGATCGGTTTCCTGGTTTTGGTCAAAATGCACCTATTTCACCAGCCTTTGGAACAGGGGTATTTTTAACCCCTGTTTTCACAGTTTTTGGGTCTTGGCCGGCCTGTCCAGCGTTAGACCGACAGGAGAAGTTCTTGCTGCATGTATTTCACACCCTTAGAGCACAACTGTCACGGTGGTCATGAGCATGTACACACTTTTTCCATAGTTATGGGCACGATCGGTTTCCTGGTTTTGGTCAAAATGCACCTATTTCACCAGCCTTTGGAACAGGGGTATTTTTAACCCCTGTTTTCACAGTTTTTGGGTCTTGGCCGGCCTGTCCAGCGTTAGACCGACAGGAGAAGTTCTTGCTGCATGTATTTCACACCCTTAGAGCACAACTGTCACGGTGGTCATGAGCATGTACACACTTTTTCCATAGTTATGGGCACGATCGGTTTCCTGGTTTTGGTCAAAATGCACCTATTTCACCAGCCTTTGGAACAGGGGTATTTTTAACCCCTGTTTTCACAGTTTTTGGGTCTTGGCCGGCCTGTCCAGCGTTAGACCGACAGGAGAAGTTCTTGCTGCATGTATTTCACACCCTTAGAGCACAACTGTCACGGTGGTCATGAGCATGTACACACTTTTTCCATAGTTATGGGCACGATCGGTTTCCTGGTTTTGGTCAAAATGCACCTATTTCACCAGCCTTTGGAACAGGGGTATTTTTAACCCCTGTTTTCACAGTTTTTGGGTCTTGGCCGGCCTGTCCAGCGTTAGACCGACAGGAGAAGTTCTTGCTGCATGTATTTCACACCCTTAGAGCACAACTGTCACGGTGGTCATGAGCATGTACACACTTTTTCCATAGTTATGGGCACGATCGGTTTCCTGGTTTTGGTCAAAATGCACCTATTTCACCAGCCTTTGGAACAGGGGTATTTTTAACCCCTGTTTTCACAGTTTTTGGGTCTTGGCCGGCCTGTCCAGCGTTAGACCGACAGGAGAAGTTCTTGCTGCATGTATTTCACACCCTTAGAGCACAACTGTCACGGTGGTCATGAGCATGTACACACTTTTTCCATAGTTATGGGCACGATCGGTTTCCTGGTTTTGGTCAAAATGCACCTATTTCACCAGCCTTTGGAACAGGGGTATTTTTAACCCCTGTTTTCACAGTTTTTGGGTCTTGGCCGGCCTGTCCAGCGTTAGACCGACAGGAGAAGTTCTTGCTGCATGTATTTCACACCCTTAGAGCACAACTGTCACGGTGGTCATGAGCATGTACACACTTTTTCCATAGTTATGGGCACGATCGGTTTCCTGGTTTTGGTCAAAATGCACCTATTTCACCAGCCTTTGGAACAGGGGTATTTTTAACCCCTGTTTTCACAGTTTTTGGGTCTTGGCCGGCCTGTCCAGCGTTAGACCGACAGGAGAAGTTCTTGCTGCATGTATTTCACACCCTTAGAGCACAACTGTCACGGTGGTCATGAGCATGTACACACTTTTTCCATAGTTATGGGCACGATCGGTTTCCTGGTTTTGGTCAAAATGCACCTATTTCACCAGCCTTTGGAACAGGGGTATTTTTAACCCCTGTTTTCACAGTTTTTGGGTCTTGGCCGGCCTGTCCAGCGTTAGACCGACAGGAGAAGTTCTTGCTGCATGTATTTCACACCCTTAGAGCACAACTGTCACGGTGGTCATGAGCATGTACACACTTTTTCCATAGTTATGGGCACGATCGGTTTCCTGGTTTTGGTCAAAATGCACCTATTTCACCAGCCTTTGGAACAGGGGTATTTTTAACCCCTGTTTTCACAGTTTTTGGGTCTTGGCCGGCCTGTCCAGCGTTAGACCGACAGGAGAAGTTCTTGCTGCATGTATTTCACACCCTTAGAGCACAACTGTCACGGTGGTCATGAGCATGTACACACTTTTTCCATAGTTATGGGCACGATCGGTTTCCTGGTTTTGGTCAAAATGCACCTATTTCACCAGCCTTTGGAACAGGGGTATTTTTAACCCCTGTTTTCACAGTTTTTGGGTCTTGGCCGGCCTGTCCAGCGTTAGACCGACAGGAGAAGTTCTTGCTGCATGTATTTCACCCCTTAGAGCACAACTGTCACGGTGGTCATGAGCATGTACACACTTTTTCCATAGTTATGGCACGATCGGTTTCCTGGTTTTGGTCAAAATGCACCTATTTCACCAGCCTTTGGAACAGGGGTTTTTAACCCCTGTTTTCACAGTTTTTGGGTCTTGGCCGGCCTGTCCAGCGTTAGACCGACAGGAGAAGTTCTTGCTGCATGTATTTCACACCCTTAGAGCACAACTGTCACGGTGGTCATGAGCATGTACACACTTTTTCCATAGTTATGGGCACGATCGGTTTCCTGGTTTTGGTCAAAATGCACCTATTTCACCAGCCTTTGGAACAGGGGTATTTTTAACCCCTTTTTCACAGTTTTTGGGTCTTGGCCGGCCTGTCCAGCGTTAGACCGACAGGAGAAGTTCTTGCTGCATGTATTTCACACCCTTAGAGCACAACTGTCACGGTGGTCATGAGCATGTACACACTTTTTCCATAGTTATGGGCACGATCGGTTTCCTGGTTTTGGTCAAAATGCACCTATTTCACCAGCCTTTGGAACAGGGTATTTTTAACCCCTGTTTTCACAGTTTTTGGGTCTTGGCCGGCCTGTCCAGCGTTAGACCGACAGGAGAAGTTCTTGCTGCATGTATTTCACACCCTTAGAGCACAACTGTCACGGTGGTCATGAGCATGTACACACTTTTTCCATAGTTATGGGCACGATCGGTTTCCTGGTTTTGGTCAAAATGCACCTATTTCACCAGCCTTTGGAACAGGGGTATTTTTAACCCCTGTTTTCACAGTTTTTGGGTCTTGGCCGGCCTGTCCAGCGTTAGACCGACAGGAGAAGTTCTTGCTGCATGTATTTCACACCCTTAGAGCACAACTGTCACGGTGGTCATGAGCATGTACACACTTTTTCCATAGTTATGGGCACGATCGGTTTCCTGGTTTTGGTCAAAATGCACCTTTCACCAGCCTTTGGAACAGGGGTATTTTAACCCCTGTTTTCACAGTTTTTGGGTCTTGGCCGGCCTGTCAGCGTTAGACCGACAGGAGAAGTTCTTGCTGCATGTATTTCACACCCTTAGAGCACAACTGTCACGGTGGTCATGAGCATGTACACACTTTTCCATAGTTATGGGCACGATCGGTTTCCTGGTTTTGGTCAAAATGCACCTATTTCACCAGCCTTTGGAACAGGGGTATTTTTAACCCCTGTTTTCACAGTTTTTGGGTCTTGGCCGGCCTGTCCAGCGTTAGACCGACAGGAGAAGTTCTTGCTGCATGTATTTCACACCCTTAGAGCACAACTGTCACGGTGGTCATGAGCATGTACACACTTTTTCCATAGTTATGGGCACGATCGGTTTCCTGTTTTGGTCAAAATGCACCTATTTCACCAGCCTTTGGAACAGGGTATTTTTAACCCCTTTTCACAGTTTTTGGGTCTTGGCCGGCCTGTCCAGCGTTAGACCGACAGGAGAAGTTCTTGCTGCATGTACACACTTTTTCCATAGTTATGGCACGATCGGTTTCCTGGTTTTGGTCAAAATGCACCTATTTCACCAGCCTTTGGAACAGGGTATTTTAACCCCTGTTTTCACAGTTTTTGGGTCTTGGCCGGCCTGTCCAGCGTTAGACCCAGTCATGTTGGTCGCATGGCATGGCACACTTTTTCCATAGTTATGGGCACGATCGGTTTCCTGGTTTTGGTCAAAATGCACCTATTTCACAGCCTTTGGAACAGGGTATTTTTAACCCTGTTTCACAGTTTTTGGGTCTTGGCCGGCCTGTCCAGCGTTAGACCGACAGGAAAGTTCTTGCTGCATGTATTTCACACCCTTAGAGCACAACTGTCACGGTGGTCATGAGCATGTACACACTTTTTCCATAGTTATGGGCACGATCGGTTTCCTGGTTTTGGTCAAAATGCACCTATTTCACCAGCCTTTGGAACAGGGTATTTTAACCCCTGTTTTCACAGTTTTTGGGTCTTGGCCGGCCTGTCCAGCGTTAGACCGACAGGAGAAGTTCTTGCTGCATGTATTTCACACCCTTAGAGCACAACTGTCACGGTGGTCATGAGCATGTACACACTTTTTCCATAGTTATGGGCACGATCGGTTTCCTGGTTTTGGTCAAAATGCACCTATTTCACCAGCCTTTGGAACAGGGGTATTTTTAACCCCTGTTTTCACAGTTTTTGGGTCTTGGCCGGCCTGTCCCGCGTTAGACGCATGGTGGTCATGAGCATGTACACACTTTTTCCATAGTTATGGGCACGATCGGTTTCCTGGTTTTGGTCAAAATGCACCTATTTCACCAGCCTTTGGAACAGGGTATTTTAACCCCTGTTTTCACAGTTTTTGGGTCTTGGCCGGCCTGTCCAGCGTTAGACCGACAGGTGGTCATGAGCATGTCACACTTTTTCCATAGTTATGGCACGATCGGTTTCCTGGTTTTGGTCAAAATGCACCTTTTCACCAGCCTTTGGAACAGGGGTATTTTTAACCCCTGTTTTCACAGTTTTTGGGTCTTGGCCGGCCTGTCCAGCGTTAGACCGACAGGAGAAGTTCTTGCTGCATGTATTTCACACCCTTAGAGCACAACTGTCACGGTGGTCATGAGCATGTACACACTTTTTCCATAGTTATGGGCACGATCGGTTTCCTGGTTTTGGTCAAAATGCACCTATTTCACCAGCCTTTGGAACAGGGTATTTTTAACCCCTGTTTTCACAGTTTTTGGGTCTTGGCCGGCCTGTCCCAGCGTTAGACCGACCGTCAGGTGGTCATGAGCATGTACACACTTTTTCCATAGTTATGGGCACGATCGGTTTCCTGGTTTTGGTCAAAATGCACCTATTTCACCAGCCTTTGGAACAGGGGTATTTTTAACCCCTGTTTTCACAGTTTTGGGTCTTGGCCGGCCTGTCCAGCGTTAGACCGACAGGAAGTTCTTGCTGCATGTATTTCACACCCTTAGAGCACAACTGTCACGGTGGTCATGAGCATGTACACACTTTTTCCATAGTTATGGCACGATCGGTTCCTGGTTTGGTCAAAATGCACCTATTTCACCAGCCTTTGGAACAGGGGTATTTTAACCCCTGTTTTCACAGTTTTTGGGTCTTGGCCGGCCTGTCCAGCGTTAGACCGACAGGAGAAGTTCTTGCTGCATGATTTCACACCCTTAGAGCACAACTGTCACGGTGGTCATGAGCATGTACACACTTTTTCCATAGTTATGGGCACGATCGGTTTCCTGGTTTTGGTCAAAATGCACCTATTTCACCAGCCTTTGGAACAGGGTATTTTTAACCCTGTTTTCACAGTTTTTGGTCTTGGCCGGCCTGTCCAGCGTTAGACCGACAGGAGAAGTTCTTGCTGCATGTATTTCACACCCTTAGAGCACAACTGTCACGGTGGTCATGAGCATGTACACACTTTTTCCATAGTTATGGGCACGATCGGTTTCCTGGTTTTGGTCAAAATGCACCTTTTCACCAGCCTTTGGAACAGGGTATTTTAACCCCTGTTTTCACAGTTTTGGGTCTTGGCCGGCCTGTCCAGCGTTAGACCGACAGGAGAAGTTCTTGCTGCATGTATTTCACACCCTTAGAGCACAACTGTCACGGTGGTCATGAGCATGTACACACTTTTTCCATAGTTGGGCACGATCGGTTTCCTGGTTTTGGTCAAAATGCACCTATTTCACCAGCCTTTGGAACAGGGTATTTTAACCCCTGTTTTCACAGTTTTTGGGTCTTGGCCGGCCTGTCCAGCGTTAGACCGACATGGTTTTTGTCATGACATGTACACACTTTTTCCATAGTTATGGGCACGATCGGTTTCCTGGTTTTGGTCAAAATGCACCTATTTCACCAGCCTTTGGAACAGGGGTATTTTTAACCCCTGTTTTCACAGTTTTTGGGTCTTGGCCGGCCTGTCCAGCGTTAGACCGACAGGAGAAGTTCTTGCTGCATGTATTTCACACCCTTAGAGCACAACTGTCACGGTGGTCATGAGCATGTACACACTTTTTCCATAGTTATGGGCAGATCGGTTTCCTGGTTTTGGTCAAAATGCACCTATTTCACCAGCCTTTGGAACAGGGGTATTTTTAACCCCTGTTTTCACAGTTTTTGGTCTTGGCCGGCCTGTCCAGCGTTAGACCGTCATGGTGGCATGACATGTACACACTTTTTCCATAGTTATGGGCACGATCGGTTTCCTGGTTTTGGTCAAAATGCACCTATTTCACCAGCCTTTGGAACAGGGGTATTTTTAACCCCTGTTTTCACAGTTTTTGGGTCTTGGCCGGCCTGTCCAGCGTTAGACCGACAGGAGAAGTTCTTGCTGCATGTATTTCACACCCTTAGAGCACAACTGTCACGGTGGTCATGAGCATGTACACACTTTTTCCATAGTTATGGGCACGATCGGTTTCCTGGTTTTGGTCAAAATGCACCTATTTCACCAGCCTTTGGAACAGGGGTATTTTTAACCCTGTTTTCACAGTTTTTGGGTCTTGGCCGGCCTGTCCAGCGTTAGACCGACAGGAGAAGTTCTTGCTGCATGTATTTCACACCCTTAGAGCACAACTGTCACGGTGGTCATGAGCATGTACACACTTTTTCCATAGTTATGGGCACGATCGGTTTCCTGGTTTTGGTCAAAATGCACCTATTTCACCAGCCTTTGGAACAGGGGTATTTTTAACCCCTGTTTTCACAGTTTTTGGTCTTGGCCGGCCTGTCCAGCGTTAGACCGACAGGAGAAGTTCTTGCTGCATGTATTTCACACCCTTAGAGCACAACTGTCACGGTGGTCATGAGCATGTACACACTTTTTCCATAGTTATGGCACGATCGGTTTCCTGGTTTTGGTCAAAATGCACCTATTTCACCAGCCTTTGGAACAGGGGTATTTTTAACCCCTGTTTTCACAGTTTTTGGGTCTTGGCCGGCCTGTCCAGCGTTAGACCGACAGGAGAAGTTCTTGCTGCATGTATTTCACACCCTTAGAGCACAACTGTCACGGTGGTCATGAGCATGTACACACTTTTCCATAGTTATGGGCACGATCGGTTTCCTGGTTTTGGTCAAAATGCACCTATTTCACCAGCCTTTGGAACAGGGGTATTTTTAACCCCTGTTTTCACAGTTTTTGGGTCTTGGCCGGCCTGTCCAGCGTTAGACCGACAGGAGAAGTTCTTGCTGCATGTATTTCACACCCTTAGAGCACAACTGTCACGGTGGTCATGAGCATGTACACACTTTTTCCATAGTTATGGGCACGATCGGTTTCCTGGTTTTGGTCAAAATGCACCTATTTCACCAGCCTTTGGAACAGGGTATTTTTAACCCCTGTTTTCACAGTTTTTGGGTCTTGGCCGGCCTGTCCAGCGTTAGACCGACAGGAGAAGTTCTTGCTGCATGTATTTCACACCCTTAGAGCACAACTGTCACGGTGGTCATGAGCATGTACACACTTTTTCCATAGTTATGGGCACGATCGGTTTCCTGGTTTTGGTCAAAATGCACCTATTTCACCAGCCTTTGGAACAGGGGTATTTTTAACCCTGTTTTCACAGTTTTTGGGTCTTGGCCGGCCTGTCCAGCGTTAGACCGACAGGAGAAGTTCTTGCTGCATGTATTTCACCCTTAGAGCACAACTGTCACGGTGGTCATGAGCATGTACACACTTTTTCCATAGTTATGGGCACGATCGGTTTCCTGGTTTTGGTCAAAATGCACCTATTTCACCAGCCTTTGGAACGGGGTATTTTTAACCCCTGTTTTCACAGTTTTTGGGTCTTGGCGGCCTGTCCAGCGTTAGACCGACAGGAGAAGTTCTTGCTGCATGTATTTCACACCTTAGAGCACAACTGTCACGGTGGTCATGAGCATGTACACACTTTTTCCATAGTTATGGGCACGATCGGTTTCCTGGTTTTGGTCAAAATGCACCTATTTCACAGCCTTTGGAACAGGGGTATTTTTAACCCCTGTTTTCACAGTTTTTGGGTCTTGGCCGGCCTGTCCAGCGTTAGACCGACAGGAGAAGTTCTTGCTGCATGTATTTCACACCCTTAGAGCACAACTGTCACGGTGGTCATGAGCATGTACACACTTTTTCCATATTTATGGGCACGATCGGTTTCCTGGTTTTGGTCAAAATGCACCTATTTCACCAGCCTTTGGAACAGGGGTATTTTTAACCCCTGTTTTCACAGTTTTTGGGTCTTGGCCGGCCTGTCCAGCGTTAGACCGACAGGAGAAGTTCTTGCTGCATGTATTTCACCCTTAGAGCACAACTGTCACGGTGGTCATGAGCATGTACACACTTTTTCCATAGTTATGGGCACGATCGGTTTCCTGGTTTTGGTCAAAATGCACCTATTTCACCAGCCTTTGGAACAGGGGTATTTTTAACCCCTGTTTTCACAGTTTTTGGGTCTTGGCCGGCCTGTCCAGCGTTAGACCGACAGGAGAAGTTCTTGCTGCATGTATTTCACACCCTTAGAGCACAACTGTCACGGTGGTCATGAGCATGTACACACTTTTTCCATAGTTATGGGCACGATCGGTTTCCTGGTTTTGGTCAAAATGCACCTATTTCCAGCCTTTGGAACAGGGGTATTTTTAACCCTGTTTTCACAGTTTTTGGGTCTTGGCCGGCCTGTCCAGCGTTAGACCGACAGGAGAAGTTCTTGCTGCATGTATTTCACACCCTTAGAGCACAACTGTCACGGTGGTCATGAGCATGTACACTTTTTCCAGTTTAGTTATGGGCACGATCGGTTTCCTGGTTTTGGTCAAAATGCACCTTTTCACCAGCCTTTGGAACAGGGGTATTTTTAACCCCTGTTTTCACAGTTTTTGGGTCTTGGCCGGCCTGTCCAGCGTTAGACCGACGAGAAGTTCTTGCTGCATGTATTTCACACCCTTAGAGCACAACTGTCACGGTGGTCATGAGCATGTACACACTTTTTCCATAGTTATGGGCACGATCGGTTTCCTGGTTTTGGTCAAAATGCACCTATTTCACCAGCCTTTGGAACAGGGGTATTTTAACCCTGTTTTCACAGTTTTTGGGTCTTGGCCGGCCTGTCCAGCGTTAGACCGACAGGAGAAGTTCTTGCTGCATGTTTTCACACCCTTAGAGCACAACTGTCACGGTGGTCATGAGCATGTACACACTTTTTCCATAGTTATGGGCACGATCGGTTTCCTGGTTTTGGTCAAAATGCACCTATTTCACCAGCCTTTGGAACAGGGGTATTTTTAACCCCTGTTTTCACAGTTTTTGGGTCTTGGCCGGCCTGTCAGCGTTCCGACAGGAGTTCTTGCTGCATGTATTTCACCCTTAGAGCACAACTGTCACGGTGGTCATGAGCATGTACACATTTTTCCATAGTTATGGGCACGATCGGTTTCCTGGTTTTGGTCAAAATGCACCTTTTCACCAGCCTTTGGAACAGGGTATTTTTAACCCCTGTTTTCACAGTTTTTGGGTCTTGGCCGGCCTGTCCAGCGTTAGACCGACAGGAGAAGTTCTTGCTGCATGTATTTCACACCCTTAGAGCACAACTGTCACGGTGGTCATGAGCATGTACACACTTTTTCCATAGTTATGGGCACGATCGGTTTCCTGGTTTTGGTCAAAATGCATTTCACCAGCCTTTGGAACAGGGGTATTTTTAACCCTGTTTTCACAGTTTTTGGGTCTTGGCCGGCCTGTCAGCGTTAGACCGACAGGAGAAGTTCTTGCTGCATGTATTTCACACCTTAGAGCACAACTGTCACGGTGGTCATGAGCATGTACACTTTTTCCATAGTTATGGGCACGATCGGTTTCCTGGTTTTGGTCAAAATGCACCTATTTCCAGCCTTTGGAACAGGGGTATTTTACCCCTGTTTTCACAGTTTTTGGGTCTTGGCCGGCTGTCCAGCGTTAGACCGACAGGAGAAGTTTTGCTGCATGTATTTCACACCTTAGACAACTGTCACGGTGGTCATGAGCATGTACACACTTTTTCCTAGTTATGGGACGATCGGTTTCCTGGTTTTTGGTCAAATGCACCTATTTCAGCCTTTGGAACAGGGGTATTTTTAACCCCTTTTTCACAGTTTTTGGGTCTTGGCCGGCTGTCCAGCGTTAGACCGACAGGGAAGTTCTTGCTGCATGTATTTCACACCCTTAGAGCACAACTGTCACGGTGGTCATGAGCATGTACACATTTTTCATAGTTTGGGCACGATCGGTTTCTGGTTTTGGTCAAAATGCCTATTTCACCAGCCTTTGGAACAGGGGTATTTTTCCCCTGTTTTTCACAGTTTTTGGGTCTTGGCCGGCCTGTCAGCGTTAGCCGAACAGGAGAGTTTTGCTGCGTATTTACCCTTAGAGCAAACTTGTCACGGTGGTATGGCATGTACACATTTTTCCATAGTTATGGGCACGATCGGTTTCCTGGTTTTGGTCAAAATGCACCTTTTCACCAGCCTTTGGAACAGGGGTATTTAACCCCTTTTCACGTTTTTGGGTCTTGGCGGCCTGTCCAGCGTTAGACCGACAGGAGAAGTTTTTGCTGCATGTATTTCACACCCTTAGAGCACAACTGTCACGGTGGTCATGGCATGTACACACTTTTTCCATAGTTATGGGCACGATCGGTTTCCTGGTTTTGGTCAAAATGCACCTATTTCAGCCTTTGGAACAGGGGTATTTTTAACCCCTGTTTTCAGTTTTTGGGTCTTGGCGGCCTGTCCAGCGTTAGACCGACAGGAGAAGTTCTTGCTGCATGTATTTCAACCCTTAGAGCACAACTGTCACGGTGGTCATGAGAGTACACACTTTTTCCATAGTTATGGGCACGATCGGTTTCTGGTTTTGGTCAAAATGACCTATTTCCGCCTTTGGACAGGGGTTTTTCCCTGTTTTCAGTTTTTTGGGTTTGGCCTGTCCAGCGTTAGACCGAAGGAGAGTTTTGCTGCGTATTTCAACCTTAGAGCACATGTCCGGTGGTCATGGCATGTACACATTTTCCATGTTATGGGCACGATCGGTTTCCTGGTTTTGGTCAAAATGACCTATTTCACCAGCCTTTTGGAACAGGGTATTTTTAACCCTGTTTTACAGTTTTTGGGTCTTGGCGGCTGTCCAGGTTGACCGACGGAGAAGTTTTTGCTGCATGTATTTCACCCTTTAGAGCACAACTGTCACGGTGGTCATGAGCATGTACAACTTTTTTCCATAGTTATTGGGCACGATCGGTTTTGGTTTTGGTCAAAATGACCTATTTCACCAGCTTTGGCGGGGTATTTTTCTGTTTTCGTTTTTGGGTTTGGCGGCTGTCCTGCTTAGACCGACAGGAGAAGTTTCTTGCTGTGTATTTCACCCTTAGAGCAAACTGTCACGGTGGTCATGAGCATGTACACACTTTTTCCATAGTTATGGGCACGATCGGTTTCCTGGTTTTGGTCAAAATGCACCTATTTCACCAGCCTTTGGAACAGGGGTATTTTTAACCCCTGTTTTCACAGTTTTTGGGTCTTGGCCGGCCTGTCCAGCGTTAGACCGACAGGAGAAGTTTTGCTGCATGTATTTCACACCCTTAGAGCACAACTGTCACGGTGGTCATGAGCATGTACACACTTTTTCCATAGTTATGGGCACGATCGGTTTCCTGGTTTTGGTCAAAATGCACCTATTTCACCAGCCTTTGGAACAGGGGTATTTTAACCCCTGTTTTCACAGTTTTTGGCCTGTCCAGCGTTAGACCGACAGGAGAAGTTCTTGCTGCATGTATTTCACACCCTTAGAGCACAACTGTCACGGTGGTCATGAGCATGTACACACTTTTTCCATAGTTATGGGCACGATCGGTTTCCTGGTTTTGGTCAAAATGCACCTATTTCACCAGCCTTTGGAACAGGGGTATTTTTAACCCCTGTTTTCACAGTTTTTGGTCTTGGCCGGCCTGTCCAGCGTTAGACCGACAGGAGAAGTTCTTGCTGCATGTATTTCACACCCTTAGAGCACAACTGTCACGGTGGTCATGAGCATGTACACACTTTTTCCATAGTTATGGGCACGATCGGTTTCCTGGTTTTGGTCAAAATGCACCTATTTCACCAGCCTTTGGAACAGGGGTATTTTTTAACCCCTGTTTTCACAGTTTTTGGGTCTTGGCCGGCCTGTCCAGCGTTAGACCGACAGGAGAAGTTCTTGCTGCATGTATTTCACACCCTTAGAGCACAACTGTCACGGTGGTCATGAGCATGTACACACTTTTTCCATAGTTATGGGCACGATCGGTTTCCTGGTTTTGGTCAAAATGCACCTATTTCACCAGCCTTTGGAACAGGGGTATTTTAACCCCTGTTTTCACAGTTTTTGGGTCTTGCCGGCCTGTCCAGCGTTAGACCGACAGGAGAAGTTCTTGCTGCATGTATTTCACACCCTTAGAGCACAACTGTCACGGTGGTCATGAGCATGTACACACTTTTTCCATAGTTATGGGCACGATCGGTTTCCTGGTTTTGGTCAAAATGCACCTATTTCACCAGCCTTTGGAACAGGGGTATTTTAACCCCTGTTTCACAGTTTTTGGGTCTTGGCCGGCCTGTCCAGCGTTAGACCGACAGGAAAGTTCTTGCTGCATGTATTTCACACCCTTAGAGCACAACTGTCACGGTGGTCATGAGCATGTACACACTTTTTCCATAGTTATGGGCACGATCGGTTTCCTGGTTTTGGTCAAAATGCACCTATTTCACCAGCCTTTGGAACAGGGGTATTTTTAACCCCTGTTTTCACAGTTTTTGGGTCTTGGCCGGCCTGTCCAGCGTTAGACCGACAGGAGAAGTTCTTGCTGCATGTATTTCACACCCTTAGAGCACAACTGTCACGGTGGTCATGAGCATGTACACACTTTTTCCATAGTTATGGGCACGATCGGTTTCCTGGTTTTGGTCAAAATGCACCTATTTCACCAGCCTTTGGAACAGGGGTATTTTTAACCCCTGTTTTCACAGTTTTTGGGTCTTGTCCGCCCTTCCAGCGTTTACACCGAGCACAACTGTCACGGTGGTCATGAGCATGTACACACTTTTTCCATAGTTATGGGCACGATCGGTTTCCTGGTTTTGGTCAAAATGCACCTATTTCACCAGCCTTTGGAACAGGGGTATTTTAACCCCTGTTTTCACAGTTTTGGGTCTTGGCCGGCCTGTCCAGCGTTAGACCGACAGGAGAAGTTCTTGCTGCATGTATTTCACACCCTTAGAGCACAACTGTCACGGTGGTCATGAGCATGTACACACTTTTCCATAGTTATGGGCACGATCGGTTTCCTGGTTTTGGTCAAAATGCACCTATTTCACCAGCCTTTGGAACAGGGGTATTTTAACCCCTGTTTTCACAGTTTTTGGGTCTTGGCCGGCCTGTCCAGCGTTAGACCGACAGGAGAAGTTCTTGCTGCATGTATTTCACACCCTTAGAGCACAACTGTCACGGTGGTCATGAGCATGTACACACTTTTTCCATAGTTATGGGCACGATCGGTTTCCTGGTTTTGGTCAAAATGCACCTATTTCACCAGCCTTTGGAACAGGGGTATTTTAACCCCTGTTTTCACAGTTTTTGGGTCTTGGCCGGCCTGTCCAGCGTTAGACCGACAGGAGAAGTTCTTGCTGCATGTATTTCACACCCTTAGAGCACAACTGTCACGGTGGTCATGAGCATGTACACACTTTTTCCATAGTTATGGGCACGATCGGTTTCCTGGTTTTGGTCAAAATGCACCTATTTCACCAGCCTTTGGAACAGGGGTATTTTTAACCCCTGTTTTCACAGTTTTTGGCCTGTCCAGCGTTAGACCGACAGGAGAAGTTCTTGCTGCATGTATTTCACACCCTTAGAGCACAACTGTCACGGTGGTCATGAGCATGTACACACTTTTTCCATAGTTATGGGCACGATCGGTTTCCTGGTTTTGGTCAAAATGCACCTATTTCACCAGCCTTTGGAACAGGGGTATTTTTAACCCCTGTTTTCAGGGTCTTGGCCGGCCTGTCCAGCGTTAGACCGACAGAAGTTCTTGCTGCATGTATTTCACACCCTTAGAGCACAACTGTCACGGTGGTCATGAGCATGTACACACTTTTTCCATAGTTATGGGCACGATCGGTTTCCTGGTTTTTCAAAATGCACCTATTTCACCAGCCTTTGGAACAGGGGTATTTTTAACCCCTGTTTTCACAGTTTTTGGGTCTTGGCCGGCCTGTCCAGCGTTAGACCGACAGGAGAAGTTCTTGCTGCATGTATTTCACACCCTTAGAGCACAACTGTCACGGTGGTCATGAGCATGTACACACTTTTTCCATAGTTATGGGCACGATCGGTTTCCTGGTTTTGGTCAAAATGCACCTATTTCACCAGCCTTTGGAACAGGGGTATTTTTAACCCTGTTTTCACAGTTTTTGGGTCTTGGCCGGCCTGTCCAGCGTTAGACCGACAGGAGAAGTTCTTGCTGCATGTATTTCACACCCTTAGAGCACAACTGTCACGGTGGTCATGAGCATGTACACACTTTTTCCATAGTTATGGGCACGATCGGTTTCCTGGTTTTGGTCAAAATGCACCTATTTCACCAGCCTTTGGAACAGGGGTATTTTTAACCCCTGTTTTCACAGTTTTTGGGTCTTGGCCGGCCTGTCCAGCGTTAGACCGACAGGAGAAGTTCTTGCTGCATGTATTTCACACCCTTAGAGCACAACTGTCACGGTGGTCATGAGCATGTACACACTTTTTCCATAGTTATGGGCACGATCGGTTTCCTGGTTTTGGTCAAAATGCACCTATTTCACCAGCCTTTGGAACAGGGGTATTTTTAACCCCTGTTTTCACAGTTTTTGGGTCTTGGCCGGCCTGTCCAGCGTTAGACCGACAGGAGAAGTTCTTGCTGCATGTATTTCACACCCTTAGAGCACAACTGTCACGGTGGTCATGAGCATGTACACACTTTTTCCATAGTTATGGGCACGATCGGTTTCCTGGTTTTGGTCAAAATGCACCTATTTCACCAGCCTTTGGAACAGGGGTATTTTTAACCCCTGTTTTCACAGTTTTTGGGTCTTGGCCGGCCTGTCCAGCGTTAGACCGACAGGAGAAGTTCTTGCTGCATGTATTTCACACCCTTAGAGCACAACTGTCACGGTGGTCATGAGCATGTACACACTTTTTCCATAGTTATGGGCACGATCGGTTTCCTGGTTTTGGTCAAAATGCACCTATTTCACCAGCCTTTGGAACAGGGGTATTTTTAACCCTGTTTTCACAGTTTTTGGGTCTTGGCCGGCCTGTCCAGCGTTAGACCGACAGGAGAAGTTCTTGCTGCATGTATTTCACACCCTTAGAGCACAACTGTCACGGTGGTCATGAGCATGTACACACTTTTTCCATAGTTATGGGCACGATCGGTTTCCTGGTTTTGGTCAAAATGCACCTATTTCACCAGCCTTTGGAACAGGGGTATTTTTAACCCCTGTTTTCACAGTTTTTGGGTCTTGGCCGGCCTGTCCAGCGTTAGACCGACAGGAGAAGTTCTTGCTGCATGTATTTCACACCCTTAGAGCACAACTGTCACGGTGGTCATGAGCATGTACACACTTTTTCCATAGTTATGGGCACGATCGGTTTCCTGGTTTTGGTCAAAATGCACCTATTTCACCAGCCTTTGGAACAGGGGTATTTTTAACCCCTGTTTTCACAGTTTTTGGGTCTTGGCCGGCCTGTCCAGCGTTAGACCGACAGGAGAAGTTCTTGCTGCATGTATTTCACACCCTTAGAGCACAACTGTCACGGTGGTCATGAGCATGTACACACTTTTTCCATAGTTATGGGCACGATCGGTTTCCTGGTTTTGGTCAAAATGCACCTATTTCACCAGCCTTTGGAACAGGGGTATTTTAACCCCTGTTTTCACAGTTTTTGGGTCTTGGCCGGCCTGTCCAGCGTTAGACCGACAGGAGAAGTTCTTGCTGCATGTATTTCACACCCTTAGAGCACAACTGTCACGGTGGTCATGAGCATGTACACACTTTTTCCATAGTTATGGGCACGATCGGTTTCCTGGTTTTGGTCAAAATGCACCTATTTCACCAGCCTTTGGAACAGGGGTATTTTTAACCCCTGTTTTCACAGTTTTTGGGTCTTGGCCGGCCTGTCCAGCGTTAGACCGACAGGAGAAGTTCTTGCTGCATGTATTTCACACCCTTAGAGCACAACTGTCACGGTGGTCATGAGCATGTACACACTTTTTCCATAGTTATGGGCACGATCGGTTTCCTGGTTTTGGTCAAAATGCACCTATTTCACCAGCCTTTGGAACAGGGGTATTTTTAACCCCTGTTTTCACAGTTTTTGGGTCTTGGCCGGCCTGTCCAGCGTTAGACCGACAGAGAAGTTCTTGCTGCATGTATTTCACACCCTTAGAGCACAACTGTCACGGTGCATGAGCATGTACACACTTTTCCATAGTTATGGGCACGATCGGTTTCCTGGTTTTGGTCAAAATGCACCTATTTCACCAGCCTTTGGAACAGGGTATTTTTAACCCTGTTTTCACAGTTTTTGGGTCTTGGCCGGCCTGTCCAGCGTTAGACCGACAGGAGAAGTTCTTGCTGCATGTATTTCACACCCTTAGAGCACAACTGTCACGGTGGTCATGAGCATGTACACACTTTTTCCATAGTTATGGGCACGATCGGTTTCCTGGTTTTGGTCAAAATGCACCTATTTCACCAGCCTTTGGAACAGGGGTATTTTAACCCCTGTTTTCACAGTTTTTGGGTCTTGGCCGGCCTGTCCAGCGTTAGACCGACAGGAGAAGTTCTTGCTGCATGTATTTCACACCCTTAGAGCACAACTGTCACGGTGGTCATGAGCATGTACACACTTTTTCCATAGTTATGGGCACGATCGGTTTCCTGGTTTTGGTCAAAATGCACCTATTTCACCAGCCTTTGGAACAGGGTATTTTTAACCCCTGTTTTCACAGTTTTTGGTCTTGGCCGGCCTGTCCAGCGTTAGACCGACAGGAGAAGTTCTTGCTGCATGTATTTCACACCCTTAGAGCACAACTGTCACGGTGGTCATGAGCATGTACACACTTTTTCCATAGTTATGGGCACGATCGGTTTCCTGGTTTTGGTCAAAATGCACCTATTTCACCAGCCTTTGGAACAGGGGTATTTTTAACCCCTGTTTTCACAGTTTTTGGGTCTTGGCCGGCCTGTCCAGCGTTAGACCGACAGGAGAAGTTCTTGCTGCATGTATTTCACACCCTTAGAGCACAACTGTCACGGTGGTCATGAGCATGTACACACTTTTTCCATAGTTATGGCACGATCGGTTTCCTGGTTTTGGTCAAAATGCACCTATTTCACCAGCCTTTGGAACAGGGGTATTTTTAACCCCTGTTTTCACAGTTTTTGGGTCTTGGCCGGCCTGTCCAGCGTTAGACCGACAGGAGAAGTTCTTGCTGCATGTATTTCACACCCTTAGAGCACAACTGTCACGGTGGTCATGAGCATGTACACACTTTTTCCATAGTTATGGGCACGATCGGTTTCCTGGTTTTGGTCAAAATGCACCTATTTCACCAGCCTTTGGAACAGGGGTATTTTTAACCCCTGTTTTCACAGTTTTTGGGTCTTGGCCGGCCTGTCCAGCGTTAGACCGACAGGAGAAGTTCTTGCTGCATGTATTTCACACCCTTAGAGCACAACTGTCACGGTGGTCATGAGCATGTACACACTTTTTCCATAGTTATGGGCACGATCGGTTTCCTGGTTTTGGTCAAAATGCACCTATTTCACCAGCCTTTGGAACAGGGGTATTTTAACCCCTGTTTTCACAGTTTTTGGGTCTTGGCCGGCCTGTCCAGCGTTAGACCGACAGGAGAAGTTCTTGCTGCATGTATTTCACACCCTTAGAGCACAACTGTCACGGTGGTCATGAGCATGTACACACTTTTTCCATAGTTATGGGCACGATCGGTTTCCTGGTTTTGGTCAAAATGCACCTATTTCACCAGCCTTTGGAACAGGGGTATTTTTAACCCCTGTTTTCACAGTTTTTGGGTCTTGGCCGGCCTGTCCAGCGTTAGACCGACAGGAGAAGTTCTTGCTGCATGTATTTCACACCCTTAGAGCACAACTGTCACGGTGGTCATGAGCATGTACACACTTTTTCCATAGTTATGGGCACGATCGGTTTCCTGGTTTTGGTCAAAATGCACCTATTTCACCAGCCTTTGGAACAGGGGTATTTTTAACCCCTGTTTTCACAGTTTTTGGTCTTGGCCGGCCTGTCCAGCGTTAGACCGACAGGAGAAGTTCTTGCTGCATGTATTTCACACCCTTAGAGCACAACTGTCACGGTGGTCATGAGCATGTACACACTTTTTCCATAGTTATGGGCACGATCGGTTTCCTGGTTTTGGTCAAAATGCACCTATTTCACCAGCCTTTGGAACAGGGGTATTTTTAACCCCTGTTTTCACAGTTTTTGGTCTTGCCGGCCTGTCCAGCGTTAGACCGACAGGAGAAGTTCTTGCTGCATGTATTCACACCCTTAGAGCACAACTGTCACGGTGGTCATGAGCATGTACACACTTTTTCCATAGTTATGGGCACGATCGGTTTCCTGGTTTTGGTCAAAATGCACCTATTTCACCAGCCTTTGGAACAGGGGTATTTTAACCCCTGTTTTCACAGTTTTTGGGTCTTGGCCGGCCTGTCCAGCGTTAGACCGACAGGAGAAGTTCTTGCTGCATGTATTTCACACCCTTAGAGCACAACTGTCACGGTGGTCATGAGCATGTACACACTTTTTCCATAGTTATGGCACGATCGGTTTCCTGGTTTTGGTCAAAATGCACCTATTTCACCAGCCTTTGGAACAGGGGTATTTTAACCCCTGTTTTCACAGTTTTTGGGTCTTGGCCGGCTGTCCAGCGTTAGACCGACAGTTATGTATTTCACACCCTTAGAGCACAACTGTCACGGTGGTCATGAGCATGTACACACTTTTCCATAGTTATGGGCACGATCGGTTTCCTGGTTTTGGTCAAAATGCACCTATTTCACCAGCCTTGGAACAGGGGTATTTTTAACCCCTGTTTTCACAGTTTTTGGGTCTTGGCCGGCCTGTCCAGCGTTAGACCGACAGGAGAAGTTCTTGCTGCATGTATTTCACACCCTTAGAGCACAACTGTCACGGTGGTCATGAGCATGTACACACTTTTTCCATAGTTATGGGCACGATCGGTTTCCTGGTTTTGGTCAAAATGCACCTATTTCACCAGCCTTTGGAACAGGGGTATTTTTAACCCCTGTTTTCACAGTTTTTGGGTCTTGGCCGGCCTGTCCAGCGTTAGACCGACAGGAAGTTCTTGCTGCATGTATTTCACACCCTTAGAGCACAACTGTCACGGTGGTCATGAGCATGTACACACTTTTTCCATAGTTATGGGCACGATCGGTTTCCTGGTTTTGTCAAAATGCACCTATTCACCAGCCTTTGGAACAGGGGTATTTTTAACCCTGTTTTCACAGTTTTTGGGTCTTGGCCGGCCTGTCCAGCGTTAGACCGACAGGAGAAGTTCTTGCTGCATGTATTTCACACCCTTAGAGCACAACTGTCACGGTGGTCATGAGCATGTACACACTTTTTCCATAGTTATGGGCACGATCGGTTTCCTGGTTTTGGTCAAAATGCACCTATTTCACCAGCCTTTGGAACAGGGGTATTTTTAACCCCTGTTTTCACAGTTTTTGGGTCTTGGCCGGCCTGTCCAGCGTTAGACCGACAGAGAAGTTCTTGCTGCATGATTTCACACCCTTAGAGCACAACTGTCACGGTGGTCATGAGCATGTACACACTTTTTCCATAGTTATGGGCACGATCGGTTTCCTGGTTTGGTCAAAATGCACCTATTTCACCAGCCTTTGGAACAGGGGTATTTTTAACCCTGTTTTCACAGTTTTTGGGTCTTGGCCGCCTGTCCAGCGTTAGACCGACAGGAGAAGTTCCTTGCTGCATGTATTTCACACCCTTAGAGCACAACTGTCACGGTGGTCATGAGCATGTACACACTTTTTCCATAGTTATGGGCACGATCGGTTTCCTGGTTTTGGTCAAAATGCACCTATTTCACCAGCCTTTGGAACAGGGGTATTTTAACCCCTGTTTTCACAGTTTTTGGGTCTTGGCCGGCCTGTCCAGCGTTAGACCGACAGGAGAAGTTCTTGCTGCATGTATTTCACACCCTTAGAGCACAACTGTCACGGTGGTCATGAGCATGTACACACTTTTTCCATAGTTATGGGCACGATCGGTTTCCTGGTTTTGGTCAAAATGCACCTATTTCACCACCACTTTGGAACAGGGGTATTTTTAACCCCTGTTTTCACAGTTTTTGGGTCTTGGCCGGCCTGTCCAGCGTTAGACCGACAGGAGAAGTTCTTGCTGCATGTATTTCACACCCTTAGAGCACAACTGTCACGGTGGTCATGAGCATGTACACACTTTTCCATAGTTATGGGCACGATCGGTTTCCTGGTTTTGGTCAAAATGCACCTATTTCACCAGCCTTTGGAACAGGGGTATTTTTAACCCCTGTTTTCACAGTTTTTGGGTCTTGGCCGGCCTGTCCAGCGTTAGACCGACAGGAGAAGTTCTTGCTGCATGTATTTCACACCCTTAGAGCACAACTGTCACGGTGGTCATGAGCATGTACACACTTTTTTTATAGTATGGGCACGATCGGTTTCCTGGTTTTGGTCAAAATGCACCTATTTCACCAGCCTTTGGAACAGGGGTATTTTAACCCCTGTTTTCACAGTTTTTGGGTCTTGGCCGGCCTGTCCAGCGTTAGACCGACAGGAGAAGTTCTTGCTGCATGTATTTCACACCCTTAGAGCACAACTGTCACGGTGGTCATGAGCATGTACACACTTTTTCCATAGTTATGGGCACGATCGGTTTTCCTGGTTTTGGTCAAAATGCACCTATTTCACCAGCCTTTGGAACAGGGGTATTTTTAACCCCTGTTTTCACAGTTTTTGGGTCTTGGCCGGCCTGTCCAGCGTTAGACCGACAGGAGAAGTTCTTGCTGCATGTATTTCACACCCTTAGAGCACAACTGTCACGGTGGTCATGAGCATGTACACACTTTTTCCATAGATTTTTGGTTTTGGTGCCTTTGGCCAGGGGTATTTTTACCCCTGTTTTCACAGGGTCTTGGCCGGCCTGTCCAGCGTTAGACCGACAGGAGAAGTTCTTGCTGCATGTATTTCACACCCTTAGAGCACAACTGTCACGGTGGTGGTCATGAGCATGTACACACTTTTTCCATAGTTATGGGCACGATCGGTTTCCTGGTTTTGGTCAAAATGCACCTATTTCACCAGCCTTTGGAACAGGGGTATTTTTAACCCCTGTTTTCACAGTTTTGGGTCTTGCCGGCCTGTCCAGCGTTAGACCGACAGGAGAAGTTCTTGCTGCATGTATTTCACACCCTTAGAGCACAACTGTCACGGTGGTCATGAGCATGTACACACTTTTTCCATAGTTATGGGCACGATCGGTTTCCTGGTTTTGGTCAAAATGCACCTATTTCACCAGCCTTTGGAACAGGGGTATTTTTAACCCCTGTTTTCACAGTTTTTGGGTCTTGGCCGGCCTGTCCAGCGTTAGACCGACAGGAGAAGTTCTTGCTGCATGTATTTCACACCCTTAGAGCACAACTGTCACGGTGGTCATGAGCATGTACACACTTTTTCCATAGTTATGGGCACGATCGGTTTCCTGGTTTTGGTCAAAATGCACCTATTTCACCAGCCTTTGGAACAGGGGTATTTTTAACCCCTGTTTTCACAGTTTTTGGGTCTTGGCCGGCCTGTCCAGCGTTAGACCGACAGGAGAAGTTCTTGCTGCATGTATTTCACACCCTTAGAGCACAACTGTCACGGTGGTCATGAGCATGTACACACTTTTTCCATAGTTATGGGCACGATCGGTTTCCTGGTTTTGGTCAAAATGCACCTATTTCACCAGCCTTTGGAACAGGGGTTTTTAACCCCTGTTTTCACAGTTTTTGGGTCTTGGCCGGCCTGTCCAGCGTTAGACCGACAGGAGAAGTTCTTGCTGCATGTATTTCACACCCTTAGAGCACAACTGTCACGGTGGTCATGAGCATGTACACACTTTTTCCATAGTTATGGGCACGATCGGTTTCCTGGTTTTGGTCAAAATGCACCTATTTCACCAGCCTTTGGAACAGGGGTATTTTTAACCCCTGTTTTCACAGTTTTTGGTCTTGGCCGGCCTGTCCAGCGTTAGACCGACAGGAGAAGTTCTTGCTGCATGTATTTCACACCCTTAGAGCACAACTGTCACGGTGGTCCATGAGCATGGTAATACACTTTTTTCCTTTTAGTTTTTGGGTCTTGGCCGGCCTGTCCAGCGTTAGACCGACAGGAGAAGTTCTTGCTGCATGTATTTCACACCCTTAGAGCACAACTGTCACGTGGTCATGAGCATGTACACACTTTTTCCATAGTTATGGGCACGATCGGTTTCCTGGTTTTGGTCAAAATGCACCTATTTCACCAGCCTTTGGAACAGGGGTATTTTTAACCCTGTTTTCACAGTTTTTGGGTCTTGGCCGGCCTGTCCAGCGTTAGACCGACAGGAGAAGTTCTTGCTGCATGTATTTCACACCCTTAGAGCACAACTGTCACGGTGGTCATGAGCATGTACACACTTTTTCCATAGTTATGGGCACGATCGGTTTCCTGGTTTTGGTCAAAATGCACCTATTTCACCAGCCTTTGGAACAGGGTATTTTTAACCCCTGTTTTCACAGTTTTTGGGTCTTGGCCGGCCTGTCCAGCGTTAGACCGACAGGAGAAGTTCTTGCTGCATGTATTTCACACCCTTAGAGCACAACTGTCACGGTGGTCATGAGCATGTACACACTTTTTCCATAGTTATGGGCACGATCGGTTTCCTGGTTTTGGTCAAAATGCACCTATTTCACCAGCCTTTGGAACAGGGGTATTTTTAACCCCTGTTTTCACAGTTTTTGGGTCTTGGCCGGCCTGTCCAGCGTTAGACCGACAGGAGAAGTTCTTGCTGCATGTATTTCACACCCTTAGAGCACAACTGTCACGGGTGGTCATGAGCATGTACACACTTTTTCCATAGTTATGGGCACGATCGGTTTCCTGGTTTTGGTCAAAATGCACCTATTTCACCAGCCTTTGGAACAGGGTATTTTTAACCCCTGTTTTCACAGTTTTTGGGTCTTGGCCGGCCTGTCCAGCGTTAGACCGACAGGAGAAGTTTTGCTGCATGTATTTCACACCCTTAGAGCACAACTGTCACGGTGGTCATGAGCATGTACACACTTTTTCCATAGTTATGGGCACGATCGGTTTCCTGGTTTTGGTCAAAATGCACCTATTTCACCAGCCTTTGGAACAGGGGTATTTTTAACCCCTGTTTTCACAGTTTTGGGTCTTGGCCGGCCTGTCCAGCGTTAGACCGACAGGAGAAGTTCTTGCTGCATGTATTTCACACCCTTAGAGCACAACTGTCACGGTGGTCATGAGCATGTACACTTTTTCCATAGTTAGGGCACGATCGGTTTCCTGGTTTTGGTCAAAATGCACCTATTTCACCAGCCTTTGGAACAGGGGTATTTTTAACCCCTGTTTTCACAGTTTTTGGTCTTGGCCGGCCTGTCCAGCGTTAGACCGACAGGAGAAGTTTCTTGCTGCATGTATTTCACACCCTTAGAGCACAACTGTCACGGTGGTCATGAGCATGTACACACTTTTTCCATAGTTATGGGCACGATCGGTTTCCTGGTTTTGGTCAAAATGCACCTATTTCACCAGCCTTTGGAACAGGGTATTTTTAACCCCTGTTTCACAGTTTTGGGTCTTGGCCGGCCTGTCCAGCGTTAGACCGACAGGAGAAGTTCTTGCTGCATGTATTTCACACCCTTAGAGCACAACTGTCACGGTGGTCATGAGCATGTACACACTTTTCCATAGTTATGGGCACGATCGGTTTCCTGGTTTTGGTCAAAATGCACCTATTTCACCAGCCTTTGGAACAGGGGTATTTTTAACCCCTGTTTTCACATTGGGTCTTGCCGGCCTGCCCAGCGTTAGACCGACAGGAGAAGTTCTTGCTGCATTATTTCACACCCTTAGAGCACAACTGTCACGGGGTCATGAGCATGTACACACTTTTCCATAGTTTATGGGCACGATCGGTTTCCTGGTTTTGGTCAAAATGCACCTATTTCACCAGCCTTTGGAACAGGGGTATTTTTAACCCCTGTTTTCACAGTTTTTGGGTCTTGGCCGGCCTGTCCAGCGTTAGCCGACAGGAGAAGTTCTTGCTGCATGTATTTCACACCCTTAGAGCACAACTGTCACGGTGGTCATGAGCATGTACACACTTTTTCCATAGTTATGGGCACGATTCGGTTTCCTGGTTTTGGTCAAAATGCACCTATTTCACCAGCCTTTGGAACAGGGGTATTTTAACCCCTGTTTTCACAGTTTTGGGTCTTGGCCGGCCTGTCCAGCGTTAGACCGACAGAGAAGTTCTTGCTGCAGTATTTCACACCCTTAGAGCACAACTGTCACGGTGGTCATGAGCATGTACACACTTTTTCCATAGTTTTTTGGTCTTGGCCGGCCTGTCCAGCGTTTAGTGTCGACAGGGGAGAAGTTCTTGCTGCATGTATTTCACACCTTAGAGCACAACTTGTCACGGTGGTCATGAGCATGTACACACTTTTTCCATAGTTATGGCACGATCGTTTCCTGGTTTTGGTCAAAATGCACCTATTTCACCAGCCTTTGGAACAGGGTATTTTTAACCCCTGTTTTCACATTTTTGGGTCTTGGCCGGCCTGTCCAGCGTTAGACCGACAGAGAAGTTCTTGCTGCATGTATTTCACACCCTTAGTAGAGCACAACTGTCACGGTGTCATGGCATGTACACATTTTCCATATAGTTATGGGCACGATCGGTTTCCTGGTTTTGGTCAAAATGCACCTATTTCACCAGCCTTTGGAACAGGGGTATTTTAACCCCTGTTTTCACAGTTTTGGGTCTTGGCCGGCGGTCCAGCGTTAGACCGACAGAGAAGTTTTTGCTGCATGTATTTCACACCCTTAGAGCACAACTGTCACGGTGGTCATGAGCATGTACACACTTTCCATAGTTATGGGCACGATCGGTTTCCTGGTTTTGGTCAAAATGCACCTATTTCACCAGCCTTTGGAACAGGGGATTTTTAACCCCTGTTTTCACAGTTTTGGGTTTGGCCGGCCTGTCCAGCGTTAGACCGACAGGAGAAGTTCTTGCTGCATGTATTTCACACCCTTAGAGCACAACTGTCACGGTGGTCATGAGCATGTACACACTTTTTTCCATAGTTATTTGGGCGATCGATCAGTCGTCCTGGTTTTTGGTCAAATGCACCTATTTCACCAGCCTTGGAACAGGGGTATTTTTAACCCCTGTTTTCACAGTTTTTGGGTCTGCCGGCCTGTCCAGCGTTAGACCGACAGAGAAGTTCTTGCTGCATGTATTTCACACCTTAGCACAACTGTCACGGTGGTCATGAGCATGTACACACTTTTTCCATAGTATGGCACGATCGGTTTCCTGTTTGGTCAAAATGCACCTATTTCACCAGCCTGTGAACAGGGGTATTTTTAACCCCTGTTTTCACAGTTTTTGGGTCTTGGCCGGCCTGTCCAGCGTTAGACCGACAGGAGAAGTTCTTGCTGCACCGTATTTTCCATCTACCTTCATGAGCAGCAACTGTTTCCTGGTTTTGGTCATGTGATGCATTAACACCTTTTTCCATAGTTTTTGGGTCTTGGCCGGCCTGTCCAGCGTTAGACCGACAGGAGAAGTTCTTGCTGCATGTATTTACAACCCTTAGAGCACAACCTGTCACGGTGGTCATGAGCATGTACACACTTTTCATAGTTATGGGCACGATCGTTTCCTGGTTTTGGTCAAAAATGCATATTTCACCAGCCTCTTGAACAGGGGGTATTTTTACCCCTGTTTTCACAGTTTTTGGTCTTGGCCGGCCGTCCAGCCGTTAGACCGACAGGAGAAGTTCTTGCTGCATGTATTTACACCCTTAGAGCACACTGTCAGACTGCATGTCACACTTTTTCCATAGTTATGGGCACGATCGGCCTGGTTTGTCAAAATGCACCTATTTCCACCAGCCTTTGGAACAGGGGTATTTTTTAACCCCTGTTTTCACAGTTTTTGGGTCTTGGCCGGCCTGTCCAGCGTTAGACCGACAGGAGAAGTTCTTGCTGC